>CM068373.1:421357822-421412822 GCA_034769895.1 Magicicada septendecula | reverse complement strand
TTTTAAAGTTCTTACAGTTTCATTTTATAGTTTTTGTAATTATTATTAACTTTATACTTTCATGTAAAAAATGAACGATCAGGCGGCGAATATAAAATTTGCCAACCTGGAAAAGCACCAAGTGTTATGCTTTATTACTTAATATATGCTTTGCAAAGGGTCAGTCATATCTAACAAGTGCCGATAAGAAGCTTTTGACATTCTGTAAAGCGCAATGAATTTTGAATCTGATTCTTTCATCTGAGTAGCAGCTACAAAATGCCTGCACTTAATATTTCTTTCCATGTAAGGATGAGTCCAAAACATCCTGCCACCTCTTCGCCGTCTTCGATATTGTTTATAAACAGCAGCGTCTTCCTAATCGCTAATGCAACACATAATAATAATAATAATAATTTGAAGAAGAATGTCAACAAAACATCTCACTACAGTTCTGTCCACGTCTTCTTTACTAGACAGGTTGCCCGATACTGATTTCATTTTTGTCAAAATTTAGTTGCTCCGTCTGCGGACAACAGCAGCCCGTTAGCAACCACAGTTACAAAACGATCGCGTCTCAAACCAGTTACTCAACTCGTGTTGCAGAGTAGTCGCGCCGTGTCCAGAGGCCTTCAGTGTCGAATGTGGAATGACATCGTTGACTAAAATCATTGTATCGCTTCCCACGCTACCACGTGGCGAAGGCCGACAAAGTTAACTTGTGCGGCCCATAAATTGTGTTTATGTTATGAATATAGTTTATTTACACATAGAATTAATTTATGGCATTAAACTTTACATTAATTTATACAATTAAACTTTCAACATTTATTTCTTACTAAAATTGAATTTATTTTGCTTTGAATTAAGTTACATCCGCAATTCTTTGACGCGTAAATGAAGTTGAAAAATCAGCAGAATCACACCTGTTTTTCCGAGATATATGTTATGTTTCTACTGAGTGCGAGTGTGTGTGTGTGTGTGCGCGCGCGCGCGAGAGAGAGAGAGAGAGAGAGAGAGAGAGTGTGTGTGTGTGTGTGTGTGTGTGTATAAGCGTATTGGAAAACTAAATTTACCCGAGTGCAGAGAAGCGGATTACGTCAGAAAGAGAGTGTTTGATTTTTGATTAAGCTGAAAAAAGGAATCTATCATTTTATCGTGTACAGTGCCGTTGGACATAGGAACGCAATTTGCAACTGAAAATATTATCGACGCTTCTGTCGACGGACCAAGTTGTAACGTTAATCTTGCAAACATACCCACACCGTGTCTTTGTGTGAACTTCAAATCTGTATGCAATATTTTAAACAAACTTTGTCTGTTTGCTGATACAAGATTTATATACACATCGTTGATACAAAGTAAGGTAAAACAACATACAAAGGCTCCTATGTAATGCTAGATTAAAGTGGACCAATAGCCAAAAAGTCAAAACCTCCTGACATAAATATAAATAAATACAGAAATTTAATGGAAACACTTTTTGATATAACTATTTAATGATAGATTCATTTGTTTTAATAGTTTATTAAAAATTTAGTTCCTGTAAATGTAAGATAATCTTAAAAAATTAAAAACTTTACAAGAGAATATAAATCATCTTAAACACCCAAACCTTATACGTATTTTAATTATAAACATGTCACTACTGACTCGGAACATTAATTTTTTATTGGTAAAAATTTTAAAACTTTACCTTGTAGCCTGAACTAGTTTCTCTTATTACAATCTTCGTCAGAGGCAAAATTAACTTTTGAGGCCCATAAATTGTATTAATGTTATATGACGTTAAATATAAATTATTTGCAAATATAATTTATTCTAAAATAATTTCAGCATACATTTTACTAGCAACAGTCGAATTTATTTTGTTTTTTGAATTTATTTAGAGTAAAAATTAGGCTGCAAGGGAAAAGTTTAACATTTTTACCAACAAAAACTTTCTGTTCCGAGTCAGTAGTGATATATTTATAATTAGTTAATCAATGGACACGTCATGGACAGCAAAATCCAGCTATTATTTTAGTTAAAATATAAGACTTGAGAATTGTCACACGGTTTTTTACCTTTGTCAAAATCCCACTTAGTTCCACTATCATTCCACACAAATACTATCATCATATTCGTAAGATTTTAATAAAAAATAAAAACAAATTTCTAAAGTCATTAAACTTACTGGACTGCTCTTCTTCTTCTTCTTCTTCTTCTTCTTCTTCTTCTTCTTCTTCTTCTTCTTCTTCTTCTTCTTCTTCTTCTTCTTCTTCTTCTTCTTCTTCTTCTTCTTCTTCTCTCTTCTTCTCTCTTCTTCTTCTTCTTCTTCTTCTTCTTCTTCTTCTTCTTCTTCTTCTTCTTTCTTCTCCTTCTACTTCCGCTTCGCATTAAGACTGTGGCTTGTTGCATTGATTCATCAATGCAGTGCCGACTTGTCTGTAAATTAAAATTTCGAACGCAGTCAACTCTTTTTTTTCTTTTGATTCACAGCCTCCAATCCTCTGTGCCAGTAACTTCCAACTGGTTGCCTGCGACAACTTTTTATGCAGCCCGCAACCTTTTTCTTGGAAAACTAATTTAATAATTAGTTTATTTAGTTATAATTAAATGAATAATAAATTATTATTTTAGCTAAGAATGATCTTGTAAGAGAAACCTGTGAAAAATCATTTCACTAATTCACTAATAAATGTAGTGACTTCACTTTATTTGTTTAACAGAATATGTATTTTCATTGGCGTTATTTCATTATCACCATACTAGAAGATCCAGTCCACTTCCTTCCGTCTCTCGGCTAGGCAAATCAGAACCACTTGTCCTACATTTCGTCCTTGATTCGTAACCAGCCACCTCTGTTATTCCAAGTTATGTTTTAATGTTTGATATGGACATGGCTGCTTTAGTGACTTCTCCAAATCGACCTCACTTTTCAATTTAAAGATTTCATATAAATGCACAGTATTTTGATGTATTTTTGTATGTTCATTGTTATACTAACATATTGATACGACGGTCTAACTGATCGTCGTATGGTACAGTGAAAAACAAAGTACAAGACACCAATTTACGTCATTAATTACCAGCTTTAATTATCACAAATAAACAGTTTGTAATCAACAAGACAGTTTCTTACAACAAATCAAATAAAAATTGTTCACACGCAATAAAATGTCAACTAATGTAAAACACAATTTTATTACAATAAATTGTCCCGCACGATTATAAAACACATAACACTTCGCCACAATAATTACTTTTCACTAATAACCACTTGAACGCACAGAGTAATCCCACGACAATAACTGAACTAAAATACTACGAACCGCATTCCAATAATCGCAACTCAAACTGAACTGAACGTGGCTGAGTACTTGTATTTATACCCCGCCGAAATCCAGAAACATCCATACACTACGCATCAGCTCTACACTAGGACGCAATTGATTGACACAGTGCGCGTGGCTGGCGACGGGGACGTCTAGAAAGGTCTCGTGAGCGCATGTTGAAATCACGTACGCACACGACATTACAGCCGGATTCCTCTGGAGCATTTGATAAACACGTAGATTGTTCTGTAATGTCGCGACAATATGTATCGAGGCATTAAAAATACTTCTTAAAAAAAGTTATGTAAAATGTGTTACAGTAACATAGGGTAAATGTTTAAATTATCTATTTTTACTTATTTACTATTAAATACTGCCGTTTTTATTTTTACATTACTAATTAAAAGTTAATCGCTTATAATGCGGGCGACCGATAGGTTCTTGACACTTGAGGCACTTCCAAGTTGGAGATCTCTGTTCTAGACTAATTTGGTGTTCTTCACACATTTAACATATTTATTGTAAAAGATTTTCCTGCTCGTTAACATATTCTTTACAGGTTTAATTTTTAACTCATTTCTAATTACGACACTTTTGACTTTAGCTTTAGCAGCTTCCAAGTTATTTATTTAAACTCTTTATTGTTTATAATTCACTGTTATATTTAGTGTTAAAGTTTACTTCGATTGACGTACCGTTACTTTTATTTAAAGTACAGTTACTTTAAATCACGTACAAATTTCCTTTACCTACAACTCGTGCAAACAATTTATACAAACTCCACGACGTATATACATTAGCACGGACTCCGACCTCGGAATGCTAACATACAGTCAAGCACATTATTGTCTGCAACTATCTACAGACTAGCGAAAAATAAGGTAAGACTACTTACAGGTATTTAGATAGGAAAGTATGAAACATAACTGACAAATTTCAATACCGCGATAAAAAATTTAAAATGTTATAACAGAATTTAAACGAGAAGAACCTGGATTGAATCTGACGTTCAATTAACAAGTATTTTGGTTTTTATCAAAGCTGTGATTTTACAAATCAATGTTGTACATTATCATAGCATATAGAACTGTTGACTGGAAGTTTTCTGTTGAGTTGGCATATAAAATTTTGAACGAATTTAAAAAATAACAGATCGGATTATATAGAAAAGAAATGAATAAGTGGTAGAGATATGTGAGAATAGCAGTGCCAGACAAATCCATTCGAGTGATTTAAAAAATTCGAGTGATTGGAGTCCATCGGAAAGAAGAAGAAGATATAACATAGTAGAACTAAAATGGTTGAGAGAACAAAGCTGGCGGCAGGTGTAGGGACGCTTATTTGATAATGAAGAAAGGAAATAGAAATGATCATTGACACACGCTTATATTTATCTAAATAAAATAAAATGTATTTTTCCTTGTTCCACGATTTTCAGTTTATAACAATTTATAAACAGTCTGAGACCACATCCACATAACAAGCACAGGGGAAGTAATTACAGTCTGAGCTAATAGTTGCAGACTTTATGATTACGAAAGTTTCCAGCTAACATTAAATCGCTATACAAAACGTTTGACAGAGTCGTTTTGTAAATAAAGAGACTTACGTTGGAGCGCAGATGTTATTAGAGCGGTTGGTATACTGTAGTGACAGTGTTTCCAACTGTCTTCATTACTAGGTTGAATTTGTGTTTCGCCAGCACGTAATATCATCACGTACAGCGGTGTGTAAATCAATCTCAATATGTAGGTATTTTTATTCAGTTTCACGTGAGTGGCAACACTGCACATAAACTGAGTTTTTTTGTCATCTTCAACTGTTATTTTAAGGCTTTTTTTACATGTTATTGTTTGCAGTTGGCGGCTCAGTAGACCAGTGGGTATGGCACCTGACTACTAACCTAGAGGTGCCGGCTTCAATTCCCGGGCCCGCACCATAAAAGTCAAGGTGCGTTTTTCAGCCACCAGGTCGACTCAGCCTGTTGAATGCGAGTACCTGGGATAACATCCTGGAGATAGTAATGGGCTGCTATAGTTTAGTGCTGGCCACACTGCCTTCCTTGTATGCCGTACGGCTCACATAAGGCAGCCTACCCTGCCGTCTCCTAAGCTACTTCGGTGGTACACATGGGAGCCATTGTTATTTATATTGTTTACAGTTAACATCTCTGTTGGATTTTTAAAGAAGTATTTTCATTTATGTTTAGTTAGTTTTTCTTGATTTTAGTTTGTGTTTATGCCGTATAAATACGTCCTACATAGATGTGTATGTTTGTATTTTCTGCCTGTGTGTTTTAGTCTACGAGGGTAGGATGAAAATTTCCGGGCACGAATAAGAAAACCATCCTTTTTTGGATTAATCTGCATTTGTTTCTCAACATAATCTCTACTTAGCTGTATAAACTTTTCCAGCTATGTTCTAAAGTGGTTATGCCAGACTGATAAACTGATTTGTCGAGGTCCTTAAAATAGCCAAGGACTTGATTGTCGTCAAGTAAATCTTTTTCCAAAGAGCCATTTTTTTGAGGATAAGGAAGAGGTAGAAATCACACGGTCTAAATAGGGCAAGTATAGTGGGTGACGAATCAATTAGAACTTCAATTCTTTGATTTTAACCATTACAACAATTGAAGTGTAAGGTGGTGCTTGCCTTGGTGAAACAGCACTTTATTTTTGTAAATGTCGTCGTTTCTTCTTGATTTAGCCGTTTACAAGGTGCAGTATGTTTGAATAGTGATGGTCATTAATTGGTTTCCTCTTTTTAAGGTAGTCAGTGAAGATTAGGCCACGATCGTCTAAAAACACGTAACCTCCATAACCTTACCAGAAAAGGAATTGTCTCTGCCTTCGTTGAAGTTGGTTCGCGTTTCGTAATGTGTTGTTTTTTTAACTGTTGTTTGGTCTCAGGACTGTTGTGGTGAACCCATGTCTCATCAACGGAAAAATTTGGTTGGATTGCGCGTACCAAACAATTGGTTGGAACGTTCTTTTGACACACATGGTCAAGTGTCAGCAATCGCGGTACCCATCTAGCGCACTGCTTTGTCATACACAAGATGTTCGTGTGAGATATTACACACACGTTCCATTAATATACCAACAGTCTCAGCTATCTCACTCACTTTCATTCTACGGTCTACCAAAACGATTTTATACTTTTTTTTTCTGGCGTAGTCACGTCCAACACATGGATCGCCAGTTGTGGTTGCCCGACACATTTTAAATTCAGCAAACCCAACACTTAACCGTTGTATTTGATGGAGAAGACTACTCCAACGTGGAATCTAGCTCCTTTTTACATCCATGTTTCATAAGGAAATGGAAGTATGGTGATGGCGAAAACAATCGTGTTTGACATAAGGGCTAATTCTGATTGTACTACCCTCAAAACATGAATAAAAGTCTTTTCTTAAAAAGTGTGTGTGTGTGTGTGTGTGTGTCTGTGAGTGTCTGTGTGCAGAATTTTTTCTATGGTGAACGATAATTGCCGCAAATTCAAACAGAATCAAATAATTTTTTGCATACAGTGCTGAATTGTAGAGGACTCAAGGCCTATTTATTTTGGTAACGATCGGTTAAGGAGAGGGGGTAGTTTACCTGCAACGTTTTATGTTTTAACAAGAGTAATTTTACTTCCATGTTCCATAAGGAAATGGAAGTATGTATGGTCATGGCGAAAAAAATCGTGTTCGAGATAACGGCAGATTCTGATTGTACTACCATCAAAACATGAAAAAAGTCATTTTTCGAAAAGTGTCTGTGTGTAGAATTTTTTTTGGCAAACGATAACAGCCGCAAATTCAAACAGTATTAAATAATGTTTTGCATACAGCTATGAATTGTAGAGGGCTCAAGGCCTGTTGTTTTTGGGAAAGATCGGTTAAGGGAAAGGGGTAGTTTACCAACAACGTTTTACGTTTTAACAAGAGTAAAGTGCTTAATTTTGATAAATAAAGTATCCTGTAAAGAAGGTCATAATAACCAACTGTAGAAAGGTAGATGAAATATCTGTAAATGAAAAGGGTAGTTGAATGGGGGAGGGGGTAATTTTTTTATAAATTAAAATGGTAGTTGATGATGGAGGAGGTAAAGTTTTATAAGTTTTACAGTATATGTGTACTACGTTATTGACAACAAAGAAGTAGTTTATATGGAAACATTTCATTTTACTTTAACAAAATTCTATATTTTTCATTGTAATTTAAATCACGTACGAGTGAAAATATATCGTTCCTGGCAGGCAAGCATATCTCAATTATATAATGTTTACTTTTCCAAAGTTTTATTATTGTGATTATGGCAATAAAAAGGCCGACAGGACACACACACACACACACACACACACACACACACACACACACACACACACACACACACACACAAAATTCGCGTTATTTCTGGCCTCACTCATGTTTATTTTTTTATGTTTGCACGCTTTTTAAATGGAAAGTGCCGACACCCACACCAACACAACGCGTGCAAGCCGAAAAGATGGACATCGATTTGCTTCCTGTGGATCGCTGGGCAGTGTTGTTGTATTAAAGCAATTAATAAAATCTGTGTATTTATTTCTATTATGATATGAGAATTATAAACTAATATGTGCATGTGTGTGTGTGTGTGTGTGTGTGTGTGTGTGTGTGTGTGTGTGTGTGTGTGTGTGTGTGTGTGTGTGTGTGTGTGTGTGTGTGAAAAATATATAAATATTTGTCTCCTTTGGAAAATTGTTTGCCCCTCCTTGAAAATATTTTGACCTCCTTGATGGCTAGTTATTTACTAGCCTGTGTGGAATATAGCGTTATGACATGGATCAGAATGGTGGGTGTTAAACAGGAGACATAAACGTATTAAGGAAGAAATGTTTTTCTGAGAAATTTATAGTTATACAGGTGAACAGAATAGTCGTTTAGGAAATCAGAAGACAAATGGAAAGAAAGAAATCAAGACTCGATTTTAAAAAAGAAAAATGACTAGTATAGTATTGACAGGAAATACTTTGATAACACTATAGACATCCCTCGGCCCCTTGCAGCGAGAGTCTAATTTCATTACACGAATCAGATCGCAGCTACCTTTTCGTTCGACCTACAGACGTTTTATCCAAAATTACAGTCCTTCCTCACGAAGGTTGAGGATAGTCTAGTCCACCTGACATGGTGGTACCATTTTAGCTGATACGTAATTTCTTCAGAATTCAAGCATCCACTTATTTAATTAATATTTAAATGATTTTAAATATAAATTTTAGGACATGGAAGTCATGTATGGTTCTCCATACCGATTTTTTTTCTATGACGAACGATAGGCCTAACTGCCGCAAATTCAAACAGAATCAAATAATTTTTTGCATACGTCCCGGAATTGTAGAGGACTCAAGGCCTTTTGATTTTTGTGAAGATTTGTTAAGGGGCAGAGGTAGTTTACCAGAAACGTTTTACATTTTAACAAGAGTAAAATACTTAGAAATCCATTTAAATTTTTTCAAACAATGGTAATTGTTAAAAATAAAATAATTTTGTTGCCAGGAAACCAGGTTGATTGGTTAGGAGGGAGGGGTAGTTTACCTGGATTTTTTGTGTTTTAACAAGGGTAAAGTACTTAATTTTAATAAATAAGTGCCTGGAAAATAAAGTCATATTAATCCACCGTAAAATGGTAAATGAGATAATTATAAATGGAGTGTGTAGTTGAAGGGGGACGGGTTTTTTTGAAAATTGCTGTGCTAAAATCAAGTAAAGTACGAATATTTAATTTTGAAGGATAAGATACCTTAGAAATTACATATGATAAACTATTACTCTGTGAGAGTGTAAATATCCATAATGGTGGGGATCGGTAATGGTGGGGGTGGGGATCGGTTACACTGTTCAACAACAAAAATGTTTCCTGCTTAAAAGTAGCAATTTTATATTTTGTTTGAGTTATAAAAAACTAATTTAACTTTTAAAATGGTTAGTTAGCTTTTATTTTCAAGATCCAGCAGTTTAAGTATAGTTATGGGAATTTTTGTTTAAATTGGAAATTTCATTTTTTGCGGTTGGCAAATCTGTCTGAGATCACTGTTCTTGTCATTTAAGGTTAGTTTTCGTCTGACTGCATTGTAAGATTAATGAGTGTTAGTAATATTTTCTTTCTTTCCTTATACTGTGTCTAGAAACTGTGAAAATATCTCTCATATGCTGACAACTTTTGCTATATATGTGGTGAAGTGACATTTTCTGCTAGAAACGGCCTATAACACAGCTAGTAGAAACAGCATACTTTCATTACTTTGGAGTCAAGGTAGGGGATCAAAAAAAGTTATGGGCGCCTTACGTTTGTTCCAATACATGTTCAGTAAATCTTCGTAGTTGGTTAACTGGAAAGAGACGTTCAATGAACTTTGGTGTAACGATGATATGGGAAGAACCAACAAATCATATAAATGACTTTTTGTTATGTTATTTCTACATGACATTGCTTTTACATGATGGTATTTCAAAGAAAAAAATTGGACTATAGAATATCCGAATATTCTATCAGCTATTCGTCCCGTCCCACATGGTGATGGTCTTCTGGTGTCTATCCCTCCACAAGACTATCAACTGCTGCCAGATGATGAGGAAAACAGATCAAGAGACGTTGTAAGTGAGCTTACTACGTCACAAGACCCCGACTTTGATTCACAAAATTATTTGAGAGAGCCACACAGACTTACTTAGGGTGAGTTAAACAATCTGTTTTGAGACTTAAGCCTCCCTAAAGACAAAGCCGAGGTATTAGGATCTAGGGTTGAGCAATGGAATCTTTTGTCACCTGATGTTACAGTAAGTTTTTACAGAGATCGACAAAAGGATTTCATGCCATATTTTAAAAAGAAAAACAATCTTGTTCCATACTGTGATGTTAATGGTTTCATGAATACAGAGTATATAAACCTTTGAATATTCAGTGTAACCCTGAAGAATGGAGACTATTCATAGATTCATCAAAATTGAGCTTAAAAGCTGTTTTGATTTATAATGGCAACACTCTACCCTCTATTCCTTTGGGCCATGCTGTGGATATGAAGGAAACATAATATGACAATATGAAATTACTTTTGGATGGTATCAAGTACGAGGTTCATAAATGGCAGATCTGTGGCGATTTGAAAGTTGTAGCTTTACTTCTGGGCATGCAGTTGGGGTATAACAGAACAGCTGTTATTTTATGTGAGTGGGACAGCTGTGCTAGGAAGTCTCACTACAAAATAAAACAATAAAACAGAAGACTGTGCCCTAGAGAAAAAAATGTTATAAAAAATCCTCTAGTTGATAGAAGCAAAATTATACTGCCTCCTTAACTTATCAAATTACTTTTGATAAAGAATTTTGTAACACGATAAAAGATTTCACGAAGAGGTCGCCGCCATGGAGAAGAGGTATCAGGGGAAATGGGACGTGCAAATTACTGCTGGACATTATCAAGGGATGTTCCAGACCACGAGCACAAGCTGCAAGCTAAAAATAAGCGCTCGGAAACGTAAAAACAATAACGAAAAACAGTAATAATGAACAATTTTAATAACAATATTAACTTTTAAAGAATTCATTTTCTTTTCTTTAACAATGTAAACATTTTATAAAATTTTTTTATGTAAATTCATTTTATTATAGTCTATTGTATAAACTAAAATGTTCAAATGTTATTTCTTGTTCTGGAGATTGTAATTTCGTATATACTAAGAACAGTATATCAATAAAACAGGAGCTAAAAAACGTTTTTGTCTTGTTATATTCTTTTTTCTTACCAACAAACAATCAAAATCAGCTAATTTCAGTCATGAAACAAAATAATGATTTTTTTTTTTTATTGGCTAGTGTTATTTGCGTAGTTTAGTTTCTTTATAAGAATGAGTAGGCCTACTTAATTGTATAGATAAAGTGACTCGAAAATAACATTATATTAAACAGCCACCCCATAATAACAAAAATATCTATAAATAGTGAAAATAGTTTGAGGGTGGGCGATATTTTTGTAGAAATTATCGAACCGAATTCAAGTAAATGATTTAAATATAAATCTTTAGAACCTGGAAGTCAAGTATGGCTCTCCATACAGATATTTTAAAATATCGACTGCAGTTAAGTCTTTGAAAAAAAAAAATAATAATTACAGCACAAATTTTCAGTCTACTCAATGATGTTCTAGGTGTTTACAGCGGTGGACTGTGCCACTAATAATATACAATTCGCCGACTTGAAATCATAGAAACTAAGTTTATAAATTATACAACACGGTCAAAATAATAAGCATAGTATCTCTATCTCTGTCGTTTCTCCCTCACAACTTGTAGAGTGTTGATTTTCTACATTCCCGATTCATTTGATTCCCGTCGGACCAATATTTCACTTGGCTAACTCATTTTTGTGTTTTGTATCATTACGAACAAGACATGCTTTTTTACTTCCACCTCACGTTAATGTCAAATAATAACTGTTAAAAACAACTGTTGAAGGTTTGATTATGTGTGATAAACCAACCATCTTCAAGTCCTTTAGTGTTAAAATTGCGAGGATATTAAAATGTGATCTACTGCTAAAATCAGGCCAAGGAATGATCGACTAGTCGAGACGAAGGCCGCGGTACTGAAGGTAACTTCTGCAGCTGAATTTTAAACGTCTGGTGTTTTTTGGCTATGGTACAACAAAGAGATATGAAAGGATTATGAAAAACAAAAATTAAATAACGGAACAATTAAAAGGGTGGGGGATAAATTAATAGACAAAAGAGAGAGATAGTTAGATAGATAGATAGATAGAGAGAGAGAGAGAGAGAGAGAGAGAGAGAGAGAGAGAGAGAGAGAGAGAGAGAGAGAGAGAGAGAGAGAGAGGCAGAACCAGAGAAAACGAGAAGTGAAAAAGTAAATGCCGTGAATAAGCAAACTTTTAGAGTAATTTTTGGGCGGATTAAAGCATTTATCGTTACGTTTACTACACGCACTACTTTTCAAAAGGTCTTGAATACGAATTGTATTTGATATTCTGCAACCTATTTTGAGTACATCCGTTTCTAATGATTGCAGTCTTTTTAAGCGGTCTTTCTCCCTTATTCCTCACACTTGAAAGTTGTACAATACTATTCTTCCATTATTATGTGTAAATTTCTTCTTGATGTCTCTCTCATTTTTATTCAACTGAATTCCAATTGGTTGCTGTGTAATTCTTCATCTTTGCATCTCTCGCTCTCTCGCATAGGCTACACCCAACGCGCAATGTAAGTTCTATTATACTGTTACGTAATACGGAACGTTCTACAAATTTCTCGAATATTCCAGCTGTAATGTGTGTGTGCGAACATAATGCTGCTACTTTGCAGTGAAAGACAATTACGCGTCAACTATCGGGTCTATACCGGGCCATACCGGTCAGCGCAGTGTGTTCAAGGACACTGTTTCTAGTGGATTCTCGAGAGGCCCCGTTTGTTTAACAAGTCATCCAAAGTGACGGATTATTCTGGAAATCAGAGGGGTATAAATACAGCCATTCAGCGACGGTCAAATTAGTTATTGTCGGGCGATTACACAATGCTTTAAGCGGCGATTTACACAGTACAGTTCGGTTTGTAGTATTGTGGCGAAGTATTACGTGTTTTATAAGTGTGTGGTGGACAATTGTAATACAATTGTGTTTTATATCATTAGACATTTTTATTGCATGTGAACAATTTTTATTTCATTTGTTGTAGGAGACTGTCTTGTTGATTGCAAACTGTTAAATTGTGATAATTAAAGCGAGTGATTAGTGACTTAATTGGGGTCTTGTATTTTATTTTCCACTGTACCATACGACGATCAGTAGACCGACGTAACAATACATACACGCGGTATACATTGACGGTTCAATATTACTAAATACTGAACTATAAACCTGTAAAACCTTGTAACTCTTTACTATCTGTTTTCTGAATCTATTTTTTCTCCTTCTCTTCGAGTTCTTTCCAGGCTCATTTATACACCTTGTTTTTAATATAAATGTCAAATAATTGTTGATGTATAGGTGGTACTCTCTATAATAGTTAATCTATACAGTTTCTACTCCCGCAGCTTGACACATTCTTGTCCTGTAACGGCAGCGGTATGCGAACATCTGCTCTCCGGTACCAGCGGTGGACACAGCGAGCCAATCCGGCATCAGCATTCGGAGCGAGTCAACCAGCGATCCCGGTTAGTTAATAAAACCCGGGCCGGCAGAAAATTTTACAATAAATAATATTCCGTCTGGACATGACCACTAGGCAGGAGCCCCTACCGGAGGCTCGGTACTAGGAACCCATTGGGTCGTCTCACGACGCACAACCCAACAGCTCTGACGGCCAATTTTACACACACTTCATCGCCACGCCATCGGACGCACTTCATGCCCTCTCCTCTCTCGGACGACATCGAGGCGGAGTCAGCCGGAAGGAACAGCCGAAGAATAGAACCGCCGCCGTTCTTGCGTCTTCGCACTCACGTTCCGCGCCAGCGATGGACGTCGCTGGGCCGGCAGCCGACTCTACAACCGATGCCGAAAGAAGAGGACTGCAGTACGCCATGATCAGCGGGCGCAGCCGCCGAACATCTCACCGCGGCACGACCAACATCAGCTTTCTCGCCACCAGGTCCTTTTTAGGGCCACCAAAAACACTAGAGTGTACGATTGGCGCCATTTGTCATGCGGGAAGCCTTTTGTCCGGTGACAGTCCATTGCCTTAGAGTAAAAGAATTACGTATTTTATAAGTAGTAGGCGGTATGGATCATGATTGAAGCAAACAACTTTTGTAGTCTAAAACAGTGGTAATAATTCGTTGTTTGACTGCATATGTTTCTACAGTCAGATAGAGTTGTCTCTAACATTGGTTGTATATTTAATAAAAAAAATACTTCCATGAACAAAATTGCACTTTAAATTAAATATGATTTGTTAAAAATTATCTTATGTATCTCAAATGAAGTTTTATCTCTGGAAGAACACGAGATACTTATTTAAAAATAATCGTAAATTTTAGCTATAGTTACAATAATTTTATATTTTTCTCAATCGTGCGAAAAAATTATTGTCATTTGGGTATTGGACAAATAATTAAAATATATATTATATCAAAAGTAACTAGTTTGTGGAACGTTATTTAAATACAATGTTTAAAGAAAGAAATATATAGGAAACACGTAATTTTGCTTCGCTAAATTATACAATGTGACTAAGAAAACTGTGTATAAATTTAAAGAGTCTTCTTTCCGTTATAAAGACTGCACACACACACACACACACACACACACACACACACACACACACACACACACACACACACACACACACACACACACACACACACACACACACACACACACACACACACACACACACACACAGAATTCATAGTTTCTAAGGAAAAAGTATACCTAAAGTAACATTGTTGTTATGGAGAGTACGATGTCTCTTCTGCGAAATGCTGCTGGTTGGTTTTGTATAAACAGATTTTACGGAACATTTAATCACGACAACGTTTTGTTGTTATTGACTTTATTCTGCACGTTGCACCTGTTTCCAAGAACACTTATAATTTATGTACCAGGAATTGAATTATATTTGTAATTTATATACCGTCGTCGTAGAATTTTCAAGTGTTTTTTTTTCTGTTTTTATTTCTACACTACTGCATTTAATTACAAGAAACGTTAACATAAAGAATATTAGGGGGAGTGTTATTCTTTAAGAGAGGACATGTGAATGGAGTAACAGACTTCAAAGACTTCACAGACTTCTAGTGCAACGAGTTGCTGTACGACCTATAACTACTGTATACCAATGATGTCGATTGGCGATGGAGAGAAAATTATGATGTTTCTACAACGTCATTTCTGCAACGTCATTCCTCATCTGCTGATGAAACTGGCGTGTTTAGGTAGTTTTTCATATGTCTAGAAGTCTTTTCTCATATATCATATGAAGTTACCATACGCGTATGAAGTTATCATGTTCATAATATTGCTTCTGTGTTGCCAAAACGAAACACCTAGCTATATAGGCCTACTGCCGTTACGTATCGAAAAGGTGTTGCCAGTTAGTTAACGATTACGCGCTTAATGAGTCAGAAATGGTATAGAAAAGTTCTAACATGTATTCTGTGTATTCAGAAACTTTAGATTACGTCGGGATATCTTTGTGCGTCACTGGTGACCTTGAAAGTGAAATGTAGAAAGGCATCTGTATGAGCCAAAGACGGCAGCAAAAGTATATTTATAGTGATTTCGTTTTTGGTGAATTAGTTAAATTATAATACGCTTTATCTGTTTTCAACGCAGAGATAAAATTATTGACTTTATTTGTTGTCATTATTTATTTTGAGCATTGCGTATTGGATTAATGTAATTAAATGTAAGTAAAATAATAATACTTAATAACGTATGTAATAATTTTATGGTAACTGATAGATTTAATTAAATTATCAAATCCTAAATTATTCAATTATGGTTTTCACTGTATATGATAATAGTAGCTGATATCGCGTAGAGATATTGAGCCGCGTAGTGATACATCTTAGTAGTGATGTAGTTATGTAACAATGCAAAGTGATAATAAGTTATAATTATAGTGAACTGTTCACCAGTGTTGGCAGGGTTGGCCAGGTTACAATTTATTTGCCGTTCGGTATTCAAATAGGACATGTACCACACTCTATGATCTTTCAGGCGATGAGGCTTAGTACCGACGCGTGGCTAGGTGTCTGGGTGGAATGAAAATAATTCACTCTGAGCTGTATTATAGTCATCCCAGTGTAACACAAAAAAACATTTCAACAATATTTAAAGAAGGAGTTTAGCAGTTTGAAATAAATCTTGAAGTGACAGGTGAACGCATTTAATAATTTAAAATGTAATTATTATACTACGTGAAACTAAAGTTTAATTAGAAATAAGTGTGATATTGATTCAAGCATATATGATATTATTAAAATATATAATCATTACTTCATCGAAATGTTGATTGATTTTCTATTAGAAACATCGATATCCTCGAAACAGAGATTCGTCAAGCAATTTACGAGAGGAGTTCATTCGACGGTGAGCAGACGGACTGGGATTTGTCGGAGAATAAGTTTAACCAAATCAGGCAAACCTAATCAGAACAAGGGCAATAATTAGATAAGAGGCATAACTGCGGTTCCATTTATGTATTAAGAGGAATCTGCAGACATAAATTAAAAATTGTAACTTGTTTAAAAATGAAAGTTTTATTACAATTTTAATTTTTTTGAATAAAATGGTATATGCTTTATGATATCAAAATCTCAGAAACACATTTTGTGAACAATCTGAAGTACATCTGCACACAATAAAATACTCCAATTTTGCACACGATTCCTTTCAATAGTACGTATTTTATAAACAGCTTAACCAAAAATAATGCGGTTTTCACTGAGTAAAAAGGGGATATTTTGTACTTTATGCTGGTAATAGTGTTTGTACGTTGTGCCTGAAAATAGTGTTTGTCATTAGTTTTAGTTCTCGTTAGTTCCCACTGACATACTTTGAACGAATTTTCTGAAAAACCATATTTTACAACACTTAGGTACACATGTGTCAGAAACTATGTTACGTAGAAAATTGCCATTTCTAGGGCTGCTGTAAGCTACCCGTTTCTACCTACCAAAGCGGAATTGTCGAACTAAAGTGTGTAATTTAGCTGTTGTAAAATAAATGGTAACAACATGGTAACAGTTGTAATAAATGGTAATAATTGTAGGTTTATTAACCTACCTTGAAAAAATTTATAATCTAATATAAATGTAACTAAATGTTGTGGACAAGATTAAAATAAATATAAATCTTGTTGTGGACAAAAAAATTAAATAATTGTGCTTCAGTAGAGATAAAACGTAGGTCTACACATAAAACACCTACAAATCTTTCAGCAGTTTTGTCTGTTGACTCTATGTCGTCAGACAGAACTGCACCTAAATTTGGGTAATTTAATATTGCCAGAATATAGGCTACTAACTCCCTATAATTTGAAAGGAAAATCCTCAGACGCATTATAGGCCCAATACAAGAAAATCAGTCATTTTATACAGTTCGTTGTTGTATCTCAGTCATGGAGACTGAGATACAACAACGAACTGTATAAAATATGTAAAGAGATACCAGTCTCAAAATTTATAAGAATTCAAACATTGCGTTGGGCCGGACATGTTATGAGAATGGAGGATGGCAGGAACCCTAAGAGGGCTTTGCTGGTTACATGGGAGGGAACGAGACCTAGAGGTAGACCGAGGAAGAGGTGGGAAGATGGCGTTGCAGAGGACGCGAGAGACATGGGGATAAGAAACTGGAGGAGGGTTGCAGTGGATAGAGTGGATTGGAGGCGGAGATTGGTGGACGCCAGGGCCCGATTTGGGCTGTAGCACCATAGGAGAGAGAGAGAGAGAGAGAGAGAGAGAGAGAGAGAGAGAGAGAGAGAGCTCCCTTTAATATATGTTTGTCTACGTACGAATTTTTATTAAAACTTTTAATGTTATTGTGTAGGTTTACACACACAAATAGAGTAAGCTGCTAGGAACTTTACATTTGTTTCGTATTGCGTGTTGTGCAGTTGGCGTATCTGAAAGCGGAAATTCATTCCCCTACCAAACATGCTATCGAAACATAAACCTCTATATTAATATTCTATTTGCCATGAGGGGTAGTGATGCGCTCATACTAGGTTCATGTACAGACAGTAAGGACGTATGACGTGTGACGTATTAGCGAGTCCTTACAGTCTACGCTGGATCAGTGATGTGTACACTGGTCGTAAATATGCATCCCCAGATAATTCACAATCGGACAATCAGAACACTGTAGACCCTACTAACGCAACATCTACTATAAATGTAATTGCATTTGCTTCAGTATCTTCTAGGAAACAGATACACCTCGTCCAGATGTCTTACTGTAAAACTGCACGCAAAGAGACAAGAGCTTTATCCTTGCACTATTTTAGGTCTCATAATTTTATTCCTCCATTTTCCGATAATTCTAGCGAAAAAGACATTTCAGTTTGTTTGAAAAGAGCAACAATGTTTAGCATTCAGAACATGCTTTCAGTACAATACCTTTCTCTTGTACGTATTCGTTTTTCCCTACCTCTCTTTCGTTCCTCTTCTTCCTTTTCTTTCTCACTGTCATCAATTACCTCAGACCTACATAAAGTAACGGACATAAATAAAATAATAAAATATACGTCAATTAAAATTCCTGTGACTATGAATGAATTCCTTAATTATACGTCTTAAGAATTCCTTAATTATACACTTATTTAAAATGCTTATTTATATTATTAATGATCACCTTTTATAGTGTATTTGTAAGCAATGCAAGTTTCTTTAAAATAATGACAACATCAAACTTGCCAAAATATTTAAATGTTCAAAAAGAGAACTAAGTCGAACGAGTGTTTTATTTCTAACCGTAAACAAATTGAATCTAGTAGCTTTTGTATTACAAATTAAATTGCAACTTACCGTTAACATCTTTATTATAATCGTTTAGCCACAGTAGATCATATTCTATTCCATCGAAGTTCCAGTCCAAGTCTCGAGGTGATATGGCATTCTAATAAACGGCACATAATCGCAGTTGTGACGAGATCTTTTCCAACGAGTACCGTACCCTGAGAAACTTTCATTACCGGCTAGCATGGAGTAAAAACCTCCCCTACAGCGTGGTAAACCGGTTTCAGACAGTCACTAGCAATTTGAGACCCACCATCTCGCCCGAACTGAGACCACGACGCTACAAAACAGTGAATCAAGTTACATATATGTGTTTTAAAGAGATCGAGGATGAACTGGTAAAGGAAATAGAATAGGTATTTGCAGGAAAAGTGTTTTGAAAATGAGAAAATGGATTTCCAAATCAAACTGGAAATGTTAAGCCGGTAATAACTGGCACTATATAATTGCCGCGAATCACGTAGCGATCAGTCTACGACTGTTTCAGAACTTGGCTGACTGTTAAAAGCCTCGAGACTGGTTATCTGAGTTGACAATTCTTACCATTTCACTATGTATTGATTGCAATAGTGTTTTGACGGTCTCACGGATCGTCATATGGTACAGTGGAAACGAAATACAGACACCAACGAAGTCCCTAATTACCAGCTTTAGTTAGTCACAAATAACAATGTAAAATTAACAAGGTACTCTCATATACAATAATTCAACTAAAATTTGTCTACACGTAAATAATAATGACAACTAACGTATTTCATAGCCTTACACGGCCGGAGTCAATGCTATTAAAATTCCTTACCGGGCTGTTTGGCTGTGGTCCAATGTTCTCTGCAAACCAGACGTTTCGGCAGTGCCATCGACTGCCATCGTCAGTGAAAATCGCGTACGCTAACGTGAGGTGGTATACATTAGTGACCACAGTACTGTGGTTAAGGCTGACTGTGGTTTTGAGCCTTAACCACAGTACTGTGGTCACTAATGTATACCACCTCATGTTAGCGTACTCGATTTTCACTGAAGATGGCAGTCGATGGCACTGCCGAAACGCCTGGTTTTGCAGAAAACATTGGACCACGGCCAATCAGCCCGGGAAGAAATTTTATCAACGATAATGTCAACTATTAGAGTTTCACACTAATTATAACACAATAGTCACTTTACATTAATCCGCAACAATCACTTGATCCGCACTTTACAATCCCGCCAAGTGTAACGCTGGTCGCTGTAGCCTATATATGTCCCGCAGCTGTTCCAGAATAATTGTCCATATTTGTCCATATTTAAGGCGTGCTTGCATAATTTACGTAGTCAAGAGTCTTCTCGAACAGTCTGAAGCCGAGAAATGCGTAGAAATGTTACGTAACTGCACCTGCTGGCCTTTCAAGATCTTTGTAATTTTCGTAATTGTATCAATATATTACTGAGATAGCGGTGTGCAAGAACGTATTAGTGAGTGTGTCGTGTAATGTGTAACAAAGATTGTTAGTTGTGTACAAACAAAGAAACAGCAAGAAATGTGTAAACAGTAAAAAACATTTTTATAAATAGGAGATGTACGTATTGAAATTAGTGTGATTATTACATAAAAGTACCAATCAAAATTGTGGGCATCAATACCTCTGGCGTTAAGTAATTCCTTCCTCCCTATTTTGAGATCACTGTTCACGTAATTCTGAAAAAATCTATTTTTTGACTATTTCAACCAGTGCACTGTGAGCACTTACGTTCCCCGCTAGTTGTGGTCTGAGATTAGTATTTGGAGAGCGATAGGAAGAGGGCCTATACCGCCATCTGCGGTGCCGCCTGATTTCTACGATCTCCACCTGACAATCTCTGCCTCATCACGGCGCGGAGGGAACCGATATTTTGGTTAGAATTGGGTTGATAGTAACAGGAAATAGTAACGGGAAACAAGGTTGGAACGTCCCTGACAGTAACTGCGACACCATCCTGTCCCTGTAGGTATTTTAACGCTAAACACCGTAGCATATCCTGTGTATCAGGGGCACCATTGTTCAGATGGAGGAGGCCCGGTCAGCGTAAATCATTACTGCTGCTTTTTCTCCCTCCAAAACGACCATTCTGACACACGTTGCATTAAGGCGCTTTCCAGACTAATCGATTTTTGGCGGTATCAAGGCTGATAATCAAACAAAGAGTAGGCCCAAAGAACGTTGGCACGACCCTGAGTGCACTGCGTACTCCGCAACCGGCTTCAGTTCGGACTTTACACTCATTTGGGTAGCGAAACGCCGCCACCTCGAGACCTCCGCTGGGCAACGCTATGTCCTATAACAACAGCTACGTTGTTATGTGCCAAAGCTGTAAAGTGCGTTAGTTTCTTTAATAAAGAAACGGTTCCAGCCCTTTCGTTGGTGTAGTCAGTAACTGTACAGCAGGGAATTTTCCTGCTCTTCCTTGGTATGTTTATGTGGTTCGCGGCGACGTTGGCAAGAGAAGAGCAAAGTAGTCTTAACTGCTCCGAGGTGCCGTTAAAACGTATCCCCAAAGCCAACTAAAGAGTTAAAAAGGCCACAATGAAATCCAATAAATAAATACAATCAAATAAACAAAATACATTCAACCTTCCTGCCCAATATAAACCTACAGCAAACTGTTCCACGCCGATTCCACGACGCTTCCTACCATCCTTTGCGTCAAATGCTACTCGTCCCTGGCTGTTTAAGTCTTATAGTTTGGCACTAAAACACCCCCCTCTCCAAAAGGCTGTCCCACTACATCACACACAGCTGCAATATACTGAATTTTTATTCTGGTGCCGCCACAATCTCAACGGCCGGTCTGCACTGGATGCGTCTCTTATTTCCTTACCAAATGGCTAAAGGGGGCTCGCCCCAGAACAGACTCAATCATCTAAAAAAAAAGCGGAAAACGACACACGTCCAGTCTACAATTATAAAAGATTCCGCACTGGCTGACGATTTACCGTGCTAAAAATGATACTTTCAGCCATATCTACGTTTACAGGTGCCCCCAGATCTTTAGACTCAGCGTTTACAGACAAACATAAGTGAAAATTTGTTACGATGAGAAATTTATAAATACTGAGACAGTTTGATATAAAAGAGAGCGCGCGAAGAAAAGACGAGACGGAAAATCAAGCACGGACGTAGAGCGTGATTACGTCACGCTACTGTGGTTGACAAGCTAGCCAGACTACCAACGTATAAATACTAAAGTATCAACACTCTCTGTGTTATGAACATTTTCTTTTTGACGAGAAGTTGGCAGGTTGGTTACAAAACTTTAAAAAATTATTTTCCAAGTTCTTTGTAACAAAAAGTGTAAAACATGCCTTTGCACGACTTTAAAAATTCTATTTAAATAAACATTAAACTAATTTATACACACTTAACACCAAGGTGATGGGTTTTTGTGGAATTGATCACGCACGGGAAAAAATTGTTCGTAGATGGTCAAGTCATGGAATCACGGAACAAGTTAGCAATTTTAAATACCTGGGTTACAGTGTGTCTTATAATACAAACAACGACGTTGTGAATAAGTTGCATAAGTTCAACCGTATGTGCGGGACTATCAGGCAAACTCTTAAGTCAGAAAGTGAAGAAACACGCCTAAAATTCTACAAGGTGATGGCCCTTCCAACACTTCTTTATGTGTCTGAGAATTGGACTTTAACAAAAAGCCAGGGCAGGCGTACCCGAACGGCTGAAATAAGATTTATCAGGCACGTGGCAGAGTATACTCTCCATGATCATAGAAGAAACACAGATTTATGACAGGAACTGAATATTATGAGTATAGTCGACAGGATTGCCCAGTATCGGATGAATTGGTGGGAACGTCTTTGCCGAATGGATAACACCAGCATCCCCAAGCAACTATTAAACTATAAGCTGAGGGGACGGAGAGGTGTTGGACATCCGAGGAAGCGCTGGAGTGACCAGCTCTAGGCTTTGCCCGTTTGAGACCGGAATAGACCATACTTGGTTTAATCCTTGCAGATGATGATGATGATTAAACTAATTTATTTACAAACTCGACTTCTTCATTACAATGGTTTAATTAAGTCTTGATATATAGTGAGTGGTTGTAGGATGAAAAGAACAAAAACCATTGGACAGTCAATTTATCATATTATTATCACAGTATGTCGCACAACGTACATGTATACATATTTGTTTTATTAAATGGAATAGACTATATTTGCTACGCTGAGGAAATAGGTAGTACAGCATCACTGAGTAACTACGCGACGTCTTGCTCGTATCTTTGCGTAACGCTTTGCATAATTCAAGATGCTCCTTGTAGACGCTACTCGACTATAGACCGGGACCCACTACAGTGCAAGCACGCAAGGTATAAATACTCGATTTCGAAGCACCTCTGTACAGTTACGCCTGGCGATTTCACAATTGCTCGTCAACGTGATCGTTACGATTTAGTGGAATGTGATTGAGTCAATTGTGCTAATTAGTGCAAAACTGTAATAAGGTAACATTTATTATTGTGTGTTGGAAAACTTTAACTTGAAGTATCGTATAAGAGTGCCTTTATTGATTTGTTACTGTTGTTTATGGCTAATTACATACATACATCCTCGGCGGTACAGCCCAGTCCGGGCCCTGGCCTCCAAAAGAAACGTCCCCACTGGTCTCTACTACCGGTCAACGTCCACCAGTTTTCTGCACCCAGCCTCACTGCCTCCTTACCAGCCATCTTGTACGCGGTCTTCCTTTCCTTCTCCTTCCCATCGGCAAATAATTCATAACTTTTTTTGGGATCCTATCCTCCGCCATTCTCTGTACATGTCCAGCCCAACGCAATCTGTTAATTAGTATGAGTTGCACCATCGGAAGATCTTTAAACCTTTCGTACAACTCTCGATTATGCAGTCGCCTCCAAATGTCGTTTTTCTTCACAGGGCCATAGATTCTCCTCAGTACCCTCCTCTCAAACACGGATAGTTTCTGCTCATCTAGTATTTTTAGCACCCAGCATTCCGAGCCATACATCAGGACTGGTCTGATCAAGGTCTTGTATAGGGTGGCGTTTGTTTATGGCTAATTAAAGTTTGTAATTAGGGACTTTATTGGTGTCAGTTAATCTACTTCCACTTACAACACGACGATCCGTGAGACCGTCGTAACAATATATACTTCTATATTTATTCTGTGTTTCCACTCGTGTGGTGAAATAATAACAGAGTTGTGAGATATGCTGATTAATACAGCCTTATTGATTTAAATGTCAAACTTGTTTATAGTCTGCATGGATAAGTCTGTCGGTTAGTACAAACGTTGGGGAAAAAAGAGTTTTGTGAATATTTAAAAATAACAGTTTTGAAGAAGCTGAGCATAAAATACTATATTTAAATGTGTTTTCTTATTATAACAGAATTTGTTCTCACCTTATTTAAATATAACCATTCTTTTGCACAGTTATCTCAGCTGCTGAATCAAATTAGTGTTTACTTGAAAAACATGTGACATTTTATTTTATACCACTACTGCTGTGTTCTTCTAAAACCTCTTTTTCTTTCAACTTCAGTTCTTCTGTCTTGTATTAGATCAAACATTCTTAAAGTACCATGTAGATATGGCTATTTAATACTGAGCAGTTGGAAAAAGTACATTGAATGTATGTACATTGTTATAACGGCGGTCTCACGGATCGTTGAGTACCTCAGTGGAAACAGAATAACTTTGTACTTATAAAGTCGCTGATTACCAGCGTTAATTAGTTACAAATAACAATTTGAAATCAACAAGGTACCCTAATATAACAATTCAAGTTAAATCTGTCCACACGCAATAATAATGTCAACTGCACTACTTATAACACAATAATCACCTTCCACTAATGCGCAACAATCACTCGATTCAAAGACTACAATAACGCCACGTGTAACTATTTAACTAAGCCGGCCGGTGTTACTTATATATAGCCCGCAGAAGTTCGAGAATAATTTTCCATTCTTTTGGTGGCGTGCCAGCATAACTTGCGTAGTTACAAGTACTCGAACAGTCTGGAGTACTATAATCTCGACAATCAGTCTGGAGTACTATTCGAGTGCACGGCCTTGACACAGACGCCGCGCGCTGGGCTAGCCGAGAAGCGTGTAGAACGACACTCTCGTCTTTTCGAGTGCGTTACTTAATTGTCGTAACAATATCTATAAATTTCAATTAGGCGATTGGCCATGATACTTCAAGAAACAATATAGAATTTGTTTCTTCAAAAGGAAAAATTTACCCTACGTAAATCTAACTATTGTTTCGTGTTTTTTGTTATTACTTACACCACTTGCAAATTCAATGTAGAAAAAACCATCAAAATAAAAATATGGAAGATAGGAATAAGCGATTTAAAACGTCTCACACTTTTGTGTTCTATGTGTAAATTTGGTCAAGTGGTGTGCATACTTCAACTGAGGAAAAAAAACAAGATAAACCGCTTGGCCGAGCTGTGAGACAGTAACAAGCCGGAAGAGGGGAATCGATGCCACGGCACAAAGTGCTACAAAAATCGAGTCTCAACGGAACAAGATTGATGGCTATTCAGACGGCTCTTAAGGATCATCCGTATAAATAAGTTTACTGTCAAAGTGGGCTTTCTCCCATGAAACATTAATTTTGTATGCACCAGTTACCATGCGCGTTGTTGGCATCTCGCTGCATTTGGTGAAATAAACACAAGGCAGTTTTCGTACGAAATTTGTCAGTACCGACGTATGTGCACGTTACAAAACTTGCTTCATTCATAGACATTTATTCCACATAGGTATTTATTTCCACTCGGGTATAGGCATAAAACACATTGGATTTTCCAACATCACCTGTACGTTTGTTGTTAGAACAAATTTCTCGGAAAATAAAACTTAAGGCCGCTTAGTATCAGTTTTCGCTTTTTCGAGAGAACTAAGTACAAAACTTTTATTTGGCTGCAATTTCAAACTTTTTAGACGAGTTTTATTATTATACAAGTTTTCAACTTGAAAGCATATAAAGTCTTGAGTTCCAGGACATTTGCTCAGTTATAATATATATGAAATTATTAAAACATTTGGGAGTCATATGTTTAAATTCCTGAAGGATTCTTCAAGACTTTTAACTTTTGTCAGTGCCTTATCAATCGGAAAAGAAGTGGTTATCCTCTTTATGAGTAACACTAATTATTTTAAGTTTTCTTTCCATTTTAATTTTAATTTTAATTTCCCATTCCGCTGTTGGAAGTCTCTTTGAAGTCCGGAGTCCAACAAAAATAAAATCAAAGGATGTCCCAATCCTGCAAAAACGCCAGACGACGAGAAGGAAACATCATTGAATGAGAGGAGAGATTTGGAACATTCGTCTTCCGTGCCTCGAGCGGAACACTCACTTACAAATAAATAAACAAATAAAATACATATGCTTGAGTGTGTGTGTGTGTGTGTGTGTGTGTGTGTGTGTGTGTGTGTGTGTGGACTTCGAAAATACACAAATAACTGAAGTAGTACCCTTCAGTGCGTAATATATCAATCAACGAGACTAATTCGCTAGTTCTCCTCGTAAATAACATGTGATGCACTAGATGGTTTTGTCAACTGATGTAAACTCGTCACAATTTATTCTCCAAAGCCACACAAATTTCCTCTTCTTTTTCAGGAAACAACGTGAGCTCTGGCTTCTAACACAAATCTTCTCCAAAATCTCCTGTCCATTGCCATCTCAGTGTAACTCATCACATCCATTGTTCAGAGATTTTCTGGCACATCGTCCAACCATCTTATCCTTGGTCAAGTTTTCTTTCCGCTTTTACACACCTGCGCCCTCAGAACGTTTTTGGCATACGCTGATCATCCGTCCGCTGTAGAGGACCTAACAAGTCTGTATTTGTTGAGGCTTTATGAATCTTACAATGTCGTCATGATTCAATATCTCATCTACCTCCTGGTTATTTCTGATTCGTCACGTTCTTTAACCGGGCTATAAACACGTCTTATGATCTTTATTTCAAAACCTTCTTAGTGTTTCTTGTTCCTTTTTTTTTTAGACTCCATGATTTGCCTCCATAAGTAACAACCGGACAGCAGTTTCTTACTCCAATTTTATTAAGAAAGCTATCCTATTCGCCTACAATACTGATATTAATAAAGTTTTTATAAGCATTTACTTCAACAATAAACTTTTAGTACATTAATTTTGCAGAGAAACTGTTTTCGCCGTATAGTTTTTTTTTGTGCAGCACTGTGAGTTAGACCTAGCAAGTATATGGAGGTTTTTAATTACACTTGTTTACGATCGTTAAACAGAGAGGCAGTAAAATTTACGAAGTGACGAGTACTTTCCAAACACGTCGTGAATAATTCACATCGTAAACGTGTTCCGAGTTTACTATCATTTTAATATGCATACACTTACATTTCTCGAGAGTACAGGTACTAGAATGCTTTTTATGACCACTGGAAATACGCAGCCTATTACACTATTACACATTCATAAGAAATATTCAAGCATAAACTTGGACTCATCCACAACTACAAGTAGGGAATAAAAATTGTTTGCCCGTTGAATAACGGTAATCGTTTGCAATATACCGTTAGAAACCTATTTTGCAAAATGAAAATTCTTTTTGTGCGAGGTAGAATGTTAAGTACAACCCGTAAGGGAGAATGACACATTATTTGATAGCCAAATAACGAGTCACCCAGCTGGTTCGGTTCTCGATAAAGCCTGAAACGTTTCTCAAATCCTGAATGATCAGGATCGCCATATAAAGAGACGCAGCTGGTGTCATCGTCATCTTCTCCTTCACGGATTAGACCTTGCCACCTCTACTGAATGCACGCACCATCTTTTCCTCGGGCGTCCTACGTGCTGTCTCTTTCTCGGATGTACTCAAAGGTTAATCTCAGTAACCTCCACTTTTCCGTACGACTGCCCATGTTATTTTTATTGAAGTAAAGGTATTATTTGATTGTGCCATTTAGTAAATATATTTTTATTCCGTCTCTTATTTGTTCATTCCACATTATTTCAAGTCGCGTGCATGCCTTTACACTCCTCAGAGAAGTGATATCGGCACCTTGTATTTTCCTTGATAAGCGCCCACCACGCTTCACTTGCATATGTAAAAGCAGGCTCTGCCATTACTTTGCACACGTTTATACAAATTTTCTTTTATACACTATCCGTCAACGATAAACGACAAAATTAAACAAAATTAAGAAAACTGGATACTACACATAAATAGAATGGGTGACTCGAGAATACCAAAAAATATAAACCAGTATAAGCCTCTTGGAGAACGAGATAGAGGCGGACCAAGAAAACGGTGTCTGTGAAGATGAAACAGGCTGCAAGCCTAATCCTTGAAATAAAAAAGAAGAAGAAAACAAGATTCTTTTTGTGTCAAGAGTTTTTTTTATAGCACCAATTCTTGAAAAGTCAGCTATCTTGTTATCGCGTCCTAATTATGTCCAAACATTACGTCACACCCAAGGTATCTAAAATGTTTAACCTGATCCGGTGTGGTGCCTTCTAGACGCACCTTTGACCAAATTATGTTATTACCCCAAAAGCCATTACTTTTGTTTTTTTGTGACAACCCCATAGTAATTTGTATTTACTATTATCAACCCATCGACTAGCATCTCTAACAGTTTTTGGACGCGACATTAGGAACAAACACCTACATAAAAAAAGGTTCTGTAAACTAACACTCGAAAGGAAATTTTGCAGTGACGTCATAGCATTTTCGATACAGATAATTGATGAGAAAAAGTGGGAATTTTAGGTCTACGCATATAAAGAAATACGGCCTGAAGGTTATTTTATTTATTAGGTTTTACGTCAAATTTAATATATATTATAAAATTAGGTATTCATATTTCTAAGAGTTTTGTGGTACCCTATATATAATTTCTCTATGTCATTTTGTAAGCCTCGTACTACCGTTATGTGTTCCATAACCTATATCTGAAAAATTTTTCTTCCATACGAATTTTACGAAGTCCACATCGCGGTGTTCAAATATTTGACACAAGTGTCGATACAATTCATTCGTATCCATAACCTACCTCTACTACCAGTAGATGTACTCTTATAGACGGATACCTCTCTCATGCAGGTAAAAATCTTGTCTGAGCCGCTGTGCGGTTAAGTGAGGTTTCACTGTACTAACTGCAAACATTATAACGCTGAAACATTATTTCGATAACGCGCGATTATCAAGCACAAAAACATTTCAACACAAAACGCCTTCAAGTCTTTTCATGCAAGTCACTTCCCCAAAGTTTATTATCCCGCTTTCAAACACTCTCGGAATGCATAATAGAGCTCAATGTCAAAATGTCACGAACTCGTTACTGAAAAGAGGAACAAAACTTTGGTTTATTAAAATTAACGAGCGACTGACAGCACTAAATATGTAACAGTGAAGAACATAACTTTACAGCCAAATCAAGCGTTAAGGAGCTGTCATAACGTTGATAAATCAGTGGAATTATATAAGCCTTCAGCGAAGGCACAGAGTTTGTTAAACCAAATGGTAATTTGTTAAACATACTTCGTAGAATTTTAATTCATGTTGACAGTTGCTGTGAAATCTTCAGTTCTTTTTTATTGTTTGATTGTTTTCCTTTAATCTCTTGTCCTCATACTGTACGGCCATGTGTTGGTAAAACAATTGTTAATCTGGAATTTTAAATAGAAAAAGGAAAAGAGATGGACCCCGGAGATTGTGGAAAGATGATATTTACGATTGGACGGAAGAAAAAATTATAACGACAAGAATAGTGGGAAAACGTAATTTCAGATAAGGAGAATTGAAGAGACAGGAATAGCTGTTGTTAAACACCTTTCATCCATTGCTTGCTCAATATCGTCCTAATGATTTTATAGGTCGCGCAGAGGTCCAGAATAACTTTCCCTCCTTACTGCATGCCAGCTAATGCTCATTTCAAGTGTTCACCAGAGTACTCTGGAACGGACTTGAGCGCGGTCTTGATTGAGGTACACCTGCTCTGGTAGTGGAGGGACTTGTGGAGGACTTTCTAGGCTGTTCGATAGGGGTCTCGTTACAATATTAAAGAAAATACAGCTTCAATATTGAAAATTTTTAAATAATTTAGGATCCAGGGCCTAAAATATGGATCAGAATATGTAAAAACTGTATAACCTATATCCGTGCCCGATATTAGACCAAAGAAAATTTTAATCGTAACCCAAACCTAGTAATTACTTTAAAACGTTTTATATCTAAGAGGATCAATGGATAAAAATGGATATATATTTTTATTTTGTTAGGGCTAACTTTAATTTTTATTATTTTATTTTTGAAGGGACAGCAAAACGTCCATTAACCGTAGTATTGACGGAGAGAGTCACGTACAGGCGATAGAATTATTGGTAATTTGGGATAATCAAACGAATGAAACGTACAAATGAAACGGATAATCTTGACATTTTTGATGGCCACCGACGCGAGCTTTAAAAACCTCCAACCAAAAATGTCGGGAATTCTTATACTAGTGGTTTTGTTTGGGTAATAGTCACGGGTACATAGAGTAAAATGCAGTTGAGTCATAATTTAAAACTCAAATATCCAACAAATATTTTGATTGTATATTTTGCCTTGATCTCTCAAATACATATTGACTTAATAAGATACCAACGTATGATAGTTTACTTAATGTAATGGACACTACTTAAATAGATTTGTGATTTACCGTCGTCTACATAGACACTGGGTACTCTTGGCGCCCAGCTACAGCCCTGGTCAACCCTATACGATGTTTCTATTTTTACACAGAACTGTCAACTTTACGATTGTTACTCTACAGTAAAGATTTTACACTTGAGCTCAGGCAATAAAAAATTTAACATTGTAGTGTTATACATAAATAATTGTAATTTGCATATTTTTATTTGTATGCTGTGTTTAGTAGCAACCGGAAATGGTGTTTCTAAAAGTGTTCAGTTTCATATAATATGCAATTACACAGTCCTCTTAGCAGAGCAGCTGCTGACATTCTATTTGACTATAGCATTACATTTAATTCCGGTGTTTGTTTAGTAAGAAGGAACAGTTCCAACATAGGGTTGGCGATACTGCATCTCCCGTTTGTTTGCCTCCAACGTTCTGTACATACTACTGTGTAAGGAAATGCAGAATGCTTAATTTGTAGACATAAATAAAGTTTATCTCAGACAACTTCATCCGTGTCTCATTGCAAAATTTTCCAAATTATTAGTCTTTACAGTCGTTCTTGGTTTACGCTGTTACGAGGATAGCATGAGTCGTGAACAGTTGTGTAAATATCAAGTGCCAGATAAAGCGACACTTCTGTAAAAGCAATTGCATTAACATTTACTACGTTGTTAATGCTGTTCGTTTAATATTGTACGCAGTAATTATTAATTGGAATCGCTGTGTCGCTGTGTGTTGGAACGCTATAACCACTCCACTCGCTATAATAGTTGAGGCTAATCTCGTGACGTTTTTAATACGACCCAGACAGTACAAGTTCAAGTGAGCTTTAACGGTGACTGCCAGCCAATAGGAGCCACAGAAAAACGTCAACTTTACTAGTTCTATGTTATACATGAGTGTTTGATGCCAAATACGAGCATGAAGTATTTTTTAAATAACGATAATATCTTTTTTAATATTTTGAATCAGATTTTTAATTCAATTACTTTATAAATGAATGCAGGTCTCTAATAATATGGAAAGCGGCTATTTTATTTAGTAATTTATGTCTAGTGTTTAGTTGAAAATAATAAGTTTTAAATTTTATGTTAAATGTTTTGTTTTAGCAGCTACGTTTTGTTTTGATGTAAATATTAATAATAACTGGGAAGGACCCTACACTGTGAAAAAAAGAATCAACGATGTTGTCTATCGGATTCAACAGGAAGGACAGCGGAAGTTCTAGGTCATCCACCTTGATCGCCTGGCCAAGTATTACTTCAGAGACGGTTTGCCAGTTCAGGACGAACAGGGTTAGGGATGGGGCTGTGTTCCGTAATGCAGAAAAAGTGTTATGTCATTACGGAACGTTCTGGTACAATGGAGAACGATCCCGCAGCTGCAATGCATACGTGACACTTGACATGTGAGGCAGTATTACGTAATGCGGCACGTCTCGTGCGTTCTGGAAGCATCTCAATTAGCCCAGCGGTGCGTGTTTCTGCGAAGGTCGCGCTGAAGTGTCCTCTAGAATTTTCGATGGCTTGTTAAGTACGCATGTTATGGAACACAGTAGACTATAAATAGCCAATACCTGCAGATTAGTTTTTTCAGTTATTGTCGGGCGATTACAAGCGATATTACTCTGTGCGTTCAAGTGGTTAATAATGAAGTGTTGTGATTTATAATCGGCGGTATATTATAATACAATTGTGTTTTAATATTAGTTGAAATTTTATTGAGTGTGAACAATTTTTATTTGATTTGTTGTAAGCGACTGTGTTGTTTAACTGTGACAATTACGAACTGTTTAACTGTGAAAATTAAAGCGGGTGATTAGTAACTTAATTGGTGTCTTGTATTTGGTTTTCCACTGTACCTACGACGATCAAGTAGACCGTCGTAACAGTGGTGTCAGTAGTGGAATATAACGGTTAACAGTGGAAACAGTGGACACTTTCTACAAGACGAGTGTAATTTCTAATTATTCGGTAAACAATGGATGCCAATCAGATGATGGAAAATTTAAAGGCGCTGCTGTTACAGACGGAGAAACGACAGGATGAGAAACGCAGACAGGAGGCGGAAGAAGCAGAAAAACGACAAAAAGAAGAACGAAGACAAGAAAGGGAAGAAACAGAGGAACGACGTAAGCAAGAAGCAGAGGAACGTAAACGTGAAGCAGGTGACATCAAAGCGTTAATTCATGAGCATAAGCAGATGCAAGAACGTAGTACCGCAGAATTGGGTCTCCAACGTGGTGACGTAGGTGAATTACGAGGTGAAATTAATAACCAGATTACCAGACTATCTGACGTAGAAGAATCCATGTAAAATAAAATAACTGAAGTAAAAAAATGTGTCTTGACTGTGGAAGAAGCTATGACAACAAAAATATCTGCATTAGAAAACTCAATGGCAAACATAAGAGAACAAATTAAAAGTGAAATTGAGCACTTCATAAAGATACAACCAAAACAAATTTTTGAACAGACTGTACCAATGGTAAAGACAGAAAAAGATGCCGAAAATAAGTCAATAGAGAAAGTAATTTTGCCTGCAGTAGGCACAGTTCATGTCAAAGTTCGAAACTTTGACGGAACCAGTCACTGGGCAACGTACCTGCGCCAATTTGAAGCTGCTGCATGCGCAAATAACTGGACAGAGAAAGAAAAGGCTGTTTCTCTCGTTCTTGCATTACAAGGACCTGCTGCAGAATTACTACAGAAAGTGCCACATGACAGCCAAAACACCTAATTGCCGAATTGATAAAAGCTCTGGAATTACGGTATGGTGATAAACATTTGCGAGATGTGTACTGCACCCAGTTGAGAGCAAGGCGACAACATTCCGGGGAGAGCCTTCAAGAGTTTGAAGCAAGTATCGACAGACTAATTATACTGGGCTATCCTGAAGCGCCAGAAGATTTTCGATCGAGTTTTGCGATGCAAACATTTACTGTCGGTGTGCGAAATAAAGAACTACAGCAAGTGTTACGAATGGCAAGACACCATAACAGTGCGGACGCCCTGGTATATGCTTTGCAATTTGAGGCCGCCAAATCAGCGTCTGGTTGGACAAGTCATTATGTGCGCGCTAAAAGATCGCGACGCCACAGACGATGAGGAAGAAGAACAAGGAACTCGACGGTCGGCGCCACAGAATAAAATAAGAAAGGATGGAAGACCAAAGTGTTATAGATGCGGGAAACCTGGACATCTACAACGAGATTGTCGGGTTAGAGTTCAGGAGCAGGAAAACGAGCAGCAGTCAGTACAACAGGGCGTGTGGTAACTAACTGGAGGAACGAAGCCCCTAGACATTACGCAATTTCTACACTTCAGAAAAACAGCGGGAGCTTGGTGCTTACCGGATTCGTTCAAGCAAGGCCAACCTCGATAACAGTTGACACAGACGCAACATTTTCCATTGTGCGCCCCGATGTGGTGAAAAATCTCAAGGCCAATCTGGTGCTCTTGCAGGTTGCGAACAGCTACTGGACGGCCTGTAAAAGTGTTTGGAAAAGTGGAGATACACCTACGCCTCGGTAGACTTGAGTTTAATCATCAACTGGTTGATGATTGCACTGACTGGTTGCAGACATTGTGGATGAAGCAATTCTTGGTGTGGACGTTATGAACGCATACGGATTTACAGTCGACTTCAAAAACAATGTCTTGAGAATCGGAGGAGAAGAGGTAATGCTCTCCACAACGACGACATCACAAAAATCGATGGACGTCGTAAACCAAGTGGCTGTAACTGTCCCGCCAAACTTAGAAAATTATTAAATTGTTTTAATATTAGTTGACATTTTATTGCGTGTGAACAATTTTTATTTGATTTGTTGTAAGCGACTGTGTTGTTAATTACGAACTGTTTATCTGTGAAAATTAAAGCGGGTGATTAGTGACTTAATTGGTGTCTTGTATTTTGTTTTCCGCTGTACCTACGACGATCAAGTAGACCGTCGTAACAATACTGTCTCACTGATCATCGTATGGTACAGTAGAAACAAAATACAGACATAAAAAAAATCACTAAATACCAGCTTCAATGAGTCGCAAATAATAATTTGAAATCAACTGGATACTCTCATAGGGTAATTCTAGATAAATTTTTCCACACGAAATAATAATGTTAACTAGAAATATTTCAGCACTAATTATATCACAATAACCACTTGATCGCACTGAATAAATCGCCCAACGAAAACTAACTTCTAAGCGGCAGCTGTGGCTATATACAGGGTGTCCCGGGAGGAGAGAGAAATAATTTGAGAAATGGTTCTATAGTGTAAAAGAAGAAAAAAGTTCATATAAACATATGTCCGGAAACACTTTGTAAGCGAGTTATGGCTAGCGAAAGATTTCGCCCGGGTTTCAGTTCCCCCGGGTAAATGAAGACTTTCTGAAATTCTGGGAAGGAGCGAATTCTGTTGTTTCTTATGGTTTTTGACATGAAAAATCGAATAAAACAGGTCGCAGAACTGTATCTCCCATACGTTTCATGATATCCGACGTAAAACAGAAAAATCTTTGCCTAAAAACAAATTTTGGAAAATTGGAAACAATTGGAATTTTTTGTTGATTTTTATTGACTTTATTTACACCATTTTTCTCAGAATTAAATTCTTTCAAAGTTTTGTTTTTTAACTTTTATGCATTTAAACACGTTTTTTTTAGGTTAGAAGTACAATAACTTTGTTAAATGATTAATAAATGCATAAAAGTTAAAAACAAAACTTGTAAAGAATTTAATTCTGAGAAAAATGGTGTAAATAATGTCAATAAAAATCAACAAAACATTCCAATTTTGGTTAAAAACAATACAATACGTTTTTAGGTAAAGATTTTTCTGTTTTACGTCGGATATCATGAAAGTTATGGGAGATACAGTTCTGCGACCTGTTTTATTCGATTGCTCAGGTCAAAAACCATAAGAAACGACAGAATTCACCCCTTCCCAGAATTTCAGAAAGTCTTCATTTACCCGGGGAACCGAAACCCGGGCGAAATCTTTCGCTAGCCGTAACTCGCTTACAAAGCGTTTCCGGGCATATGTTTATTTGAACTTTTTTTCTTCTTTTACACTATAGAACCATTTCTCAAATTATTTCCCTCTCCTCCCGGGACACCCTGTATATAGCTTGCAGATGTTCAAGAGTAGTGTTCTATAATATGCGTTAACAAGCTCTCGAAAACTGTAGAGATTACTTGAATGCGGCCTTGGCAGAGACACACACCTTCTCGACTAGCCGAGAAACGTTGCAGAACGACGCCCTTGCCTTTTCGAGAGGGTTTCATCGTTAGAATAGTTTTAATACTTGAATTTAGTAAATAAACACTGGATATATTTCTACAGATACTTTCTGTTTTCTTGACAATTATTTTCACCAGTTAAGGCAGTCTCTTAGGGACTGAGAGATTTGTAATGTACGAACTTCGGTGGAGCTGTGGAGATAGTGCATGACAAAGGGTGCATTTGGAAAGGAACAGGTAAATAACAGGGAAATGGATTAACAAAGGTACCAGTTCTACTGTATGGAACAAAATAAGGTAGCGTTACCGTATACTTATAAACAGTATACAATAAGCTTTTGTGTGAAGACAATCTAAAGGGTGTCCCATAAAGTACACAAGATTTAATAATGTTGTAAAAAGTTTTATTTATTGAAAAATATCAGTTGTTTTAATGTTAATACAAAGTACACTTACTGCGGTTAAATGTGGAACTCAATATCAGACAAATTGCCCCCCGCGACTCTGCTGGCATTTCCAATCGAAATTTTCGATGACCTTCTTGCACAATTCCGGCTCAATCTCACCAATAACTCGTTGAATCTGTTCCTTGAGTTGAAAAATTGTTCGTGGATTGCGGACATAAGCGAGTGATTTTACATATCCCCAAAGGAAGAAGTCGCATGGTGTTAAATCACAAGACCTCGGTGGCCAGTTCTGATCGCCGTTGCGTGAAATAAGACGTGCAGGAAACTTTTCAGATAACAAAGCAATTGTTTCGCGGGCAGTATGACTGGTTGCGCCGTCCTCCTGAAACCGCATATCTTCGAATTCCATACCTTCCAGTTGAGGCCACAAAAACTCGATTATCATGTTCCGGTAACGTTCACCATTCACTGTTACTGCATCTCCAGCCTCATTCTCAAAGAAATACGGCCCAATCACGCCACCAGCCCAAAACCCTCACCAAACAGTTGCTCTTTGTGTATGCAAAGGCTTCTCGTGAATGATACGAGGGTTCTCTGTGCCCCAAAGCCGACTATTTTGTTTATTTACGTACCCATTGAGGTGGAAGTGTGCCTCATCGCTAAAGATGATTTTGTGGGAAAAATCACCGTCCGTTTCGCGTCCGCAGAGTCACGGGTGACATTTGTCTGATATTGTGTTCCACATTTAACCGCAGTAAGTGTATTTTGTATTAACATTAAAACATCTGATATTTTTAAAATAAATAAAAGTGTTTACAACATTATTAAATCTTGTGTACTTTATGGGACACCCTTTACAAGTCCAACTAAGTGTAACTTAAACTAATGCAGATGTACATAAAATATGCATAGTACAATTATTAAGTAATTGTAAATAACATACAGTAAGCTTTTGTGTTTAACTTACAGTAACCAATTTGCAAGTAAAACAATATGAAATTCACAGTATAATGTAAATATATAGCCAAAGTTATAACCTTTGTAAGCACTAATGTTTAGTACTCTTGGCACTAGATTTGTATAAACAATCATGTAGTCCGTATTTTTGTATAAACAATCATATATCTGTACCCTCCAACTGTAACAGAAGATATAATAAAAAGATGCAAGGCCAGAATTAGAGGATTCCATGTGGGGAATTGAAGGCTTTTGCCGTTTCGAGCATAGGCTGTTGCGTCTGCAGACGATGGTGCCTTACTCTCTGGAACAGAAGAGGGACTCCAAAGGAACCTTGATGTTTGGGTGGAGGAATCTGAAAGTAAGTTTGGCAAAGACGAAGACAATTATAAATGCCAGAGAGCCAGCACAACATCGGATTACCAGCAAGAAGCAACTGCAACAAGACCAAGTGTTCAAATATTTACGCTCTGTAATAACCTCAGACGGTAAAATCAATGCGGAAATTAATTCAAGAATAAGCAGTGGCTCGAGACTTTTCCATGCATTAAAGACCAAGTTATTGATAAAGCAGAAATTTTTAAGAAAGTTAAGATGATTATTTTCAAAAACATAGGTCTGTGTGCCATTTATTACTTATGGGGCTGAAAACTGGGCTCTAACTGAGAAGCATCTAAATTCTCTCCAAGCTATCTAGACAAGATACCTCAGGAAGGCTGAAGGAAAGACAAGAAGAGATCAAGTCAGAAACGCTGCTATAAGACTGAGTCTTAGGACAGTACCTTAGAAAGATCAAAATAAGAAGGAAGAACAGTCGCGCTGGTTTGAACACGCTCAGAGGGTGGAGGGGATAGACTTCCAAAACAAATGTATGAGCCAAGAATTGCTGGGAGAAGGCCCAGGGGCAGGAGAATTGACTTGGGAGGACAATGTGAGATACTCTCTACAGAGCTGGGAGTGCAGTGGGATGAAGTCAAGGCCCTGGCCATGCAGAGACGGTGGCAAGACCATTGCTCTACACCTTTCGGTAGAAGACGATTGGAATAAGAAAGAAAGAAGACCCTCTACCTGACCATGTGTATTTATGTACATCTCTTTTCCTAAAAAGGTGTTGGTTAATTTTAATTCATTAAAAACAAAAACAAAAAATGTCTTAATATGCGGACACTGTTATTGAGCTCTCTCTTCTACTTTTAGTTCCTTATTTAAATGTTCCCTAACCTTGCACTTAAACCACCAGTAACCATCACATGATTTGGATAGTCAATTTAATTACTTGCTTCTGTATTTTGCTATAAAACGTATCGTAGTCTTCTTGTTTCTGTCTGTCTACCTCCGGCGCATACACGCCAAAGTTGGCCACCGACCCGCAAGCAATCAAATTACAATTAAGTCTTTTACTTACAAATCTGTAATGTCTTATTCTGCCACGCCATTTCCTATCCACAAGTATAACCACGCTACAATGTTCATGCTTTGCCGCTTACCCAATTACACAACATCACATATAGTGTTTGAATTCCTTAGCACACTTTAGTTTCTATCTGTCTCAGTTATCACGGCTACATTGACTACATAAGCTATAATTGCCTCATTAACCTCGTTCTCATTAGGGAAGTGAACACGGGGAGTATCATTTTATGAAACAACAATTTGTTAAAGCGTTTGGCAGGTAAACATCTCAGCGTTTGGCGCGGGTGACCTGGAATTCCAGCAGCCTACTGATCCCTGGTCTCATAAAATATCGTCCGAAGGAGGGTAACGACGAGTCACTTCTGCTATCAAATTATTTCACGAGTTAATAATTTCAATTTCTAGGCTTAAAAATACTAACTAAATGAGTTGTATATGTCGTACTGCCAGGCATTTCTTGTCATTATTATTGTTCTGTTTATTATCATCAAATCGATTTTTTATTCCAATTATTGTCTCTATAGTCGTATAGTACGTGAAGCATTGGTGACAGAGTTTTGAAGCATGTCCTTTGTGTCTAGGTTAAAGTTAGCTACTGAAATGTTTTCAGCTCACGTCTGTCAATCAGGATTCCTTAATTCCGTTACAAAACTAATCAAACCTTGTCAAACAAGTGACACGTTCCAAACAGAACATTTTCAGAACCTCTGGCTCTGAACCTTATCGTGTAAGGGAGCGTAATAAGGACAGTTCACCGCAAAGTATGTAAACCTAATTGCAATGGAGTGGTGTAATAGTATAGGACCAGAAGAGTCCGGCAGTGTGGAGTTTGGTCACATCACAATAGTTTATATTAAATTATTAAACGGAGGTAAATTAATTCACTGGAACCGCATGCTGGTGCATAAATTGTGTCAATGTCAGAGTACACAGTTGTAGGCCTATGTATAATGTAGTGGAGCTGTCACGCTGTTGACGTCCAGTGACTCTGTGCTCTGCCTGTCGTCACAACTGTGCGATGAATTATACGCTGTAAAACAATTAGATGACTTCATTGGATATCCTATTTGGTTAAGTTTTATTCCACTTTATGCAGCTGAGGTGAGGAAACATTAGCTGAATGTAATAACTCTTGAACTGCTGACATATTGCAATTAGAATTGTGTTTGTAGTTTTTAAGATGATTAGACGATGCTCCGTTAAAAAATAGATGGTATTTTTATGGTTTTGAATTAAGTTTATTTAATAGTTTGGTATTATTTTTTATAATATTTAGTTTTTGAAAAATTGCATTTATTGTTACAAATCAGGCATGTCACCTGTTAAAAGATTAGTTTAAACAAACTCCTTGCAGGATGAATTATATAAATTGTTCTGCCACATTTTGTCACCTGTGACTTCGTGGTTTATGTTACAGGTCGGTTTGTTATGTCTGCGATTTGAAAGACAAAGATAACTTTGTGTCATAAGACAGAAAGACACAAAATACAAGGGTCATCTCAAAAGTAAGTTTCCATTTTTTTAAAGAAATCCTGCGCAAGCAGGCAGACGAAGGTTGGAGAACTTTTATTCGTGTTTAGTGGCAGTAATGCCGAAACGTCATACGTTGGGAAGCAACCTAACAACAACACGAAATTTAAAGTCATGGCGTTCTATTTACCAGCGTGTCCGACTGCAAAGTGCGTAGTGTGATTGGGTTTTTGCTGCAAAAAAGAATCACGGCTGAAATTCATCGTCACTTCTTTTCTGTGTACGGACCTGAGTGCACCAGCGTTCAAATGGTCCCCAGGTGGTATACATCGTTCTTGAAAAGGAGAACGAATGTGCACGATGACCGCGCATTGGGAGACCCTCAACAAGAACTAAGAATCCAGCTCTTGTTGGCGCCGTTAAAACGTTTATGTTAGAGGACAGACGCGTCATCTTTGAAAAAATTCAGAGAGGTTTTGCCAGACCCTAAAAAAATTGAGATCAGTGGTAAAGCGGAAACGGCCCGGTCTGTTGAGGATAAAAGCTCTGCTCGACGACAAAGCACGTCCTCATTCATCGCGAGATTTTCGACGATCCCTCATATTTACCCGATTTGGCTCCGAGTGATTTCCATCTGTTCCCATCTGGAGATTATATTGAAAAATAAATACATGTTTTTGAATAAAAGTACAGTTTTCTTTTCAATTTTCAAATATTTTTATTTTTCATGAAATAGGAAAACATACTTTTGAGATGACCCTCGTACACTGAAGCACACAAAATTTACAGATATATGTAACACTGATGCAAAGCATATATATTTTTAGTTTTCAATCATGTATATATTCTATTTTTATTAATTACATAACGTCTTCCTTAAATTTTTAAGTATAATGTTATTAATGTTATTACAGACATTACATAATTATAGCTGGACTCTCATTGGTTAGAGATGTACGTATGTGTCAACGTCATACCTCTCGTTGTTATGTGTCGTGCACTCTCGTCCCTTGTCGGTATTGCACAGCACAAGAGACTGTTTAGTGATTCGGCCGTTTGCGGAAACTCAGTACAGCGGCGTCTTTGCGCTCGTTTCATACCGCGACCAGGCTCTTGAAAACGCCTCTTTTCCGTCATGTAACACCAGCGAACATCCACATAGTCTAAGAAAACATAAGTGTGAATCTCAATAAAGCACAAAAATTTCAAGTACTGTGAAACCGTACAGACAACGCCCAGTGATTGTGCAATACACATCCGCATCCACGGAGGAACTACAGAATCTTTGAACTACGTTATCCAATCGTCCATCCGGAGCCCTGCTCTCTTCATGATGCCTGCCAACTTCTTGGTCGTCTCCCATTGATACCTAGTTTTACGGAGAGCCAAACAGTGAGGGCCAATGGTCAGCGTCTTCAGTCTTCCACTTGGAGGCTAACACGACCTTCAACCGGCAGCATCTCCATAGCAGTGTAGAAGTAACACAACTACAGTTTACATTTTACTGTTTCAATTTTTAGTTCCTTAGATTAACGAAAAATACAATATCAGCGGCATATTTATATCGATCGAGTTGGATTATCCACGGCCTTGTCCCCTCGAAGGTAATATTCCAGTAAAGCTGGTACCTTGCTTCCTAAGTGTTGTTATACACAAACCAGTATACATATATAAAAAACTGATGGCAAAAGATATCTGTAATAATAATAATAATAATAATAATAATAATAATAATAATAATAATAATAATAATAATAATAATAATAATAATAATGACTGCGAAGAACACATACTGAAAGAGTTAAAATTAAGTACTTGATCTCAATTAATGACAGACTCACGGAAAGTACACGACGCAGGTATAGTGGCTTTCTGGTGGGGAGCAATGAAGGCCTACGCAAATATTATAACAACGCAACAGTGACGTAAGAGTGAGGTCTGAAAGACTGAACACATGTATACAGAACAAGCATAATTGGAGGAAAGTGGTTGTGCGTTACTCCGTCGTGTACTTGGGGATGAATATATGTTGAATGTTAAATGTTCTTATAAATAGTAACAGTCACAGGGTGGTCAGGGATAAATCACAGAATAAAGGAACCAAGCAGCGAGTGCTTCAGACAGTGGTAATGTGCAAGTGTAAAAATTTGAAACTACAGTGTACAAAGCCGTAGGATTTACAAGAGCACTAGAACAGACACTGAAGGACGGATAAAATTACGGAAATTAATATTTGCATATAGTTGTGAAAAAATCCGGTGTAACTGTGTAAAATGTAAAGACATAACCAATCATTGAGGCAACTGACCAATGGTTTCAGGTGTGGAATAATCACAAAGTAACATGATGGACCATTTTTTGTTGCACGATATCATAGCTCGAGGACAACAAGCAAAGAGGTGAGAAGAACTCTTTTAAGCCAGATTAAACAATCACAAACCTATTGTGGGGAGAACAGTAAAAGCAGAAGGTAAATTATTAACGAACTTCTTCACGTTGAAATTCGTTTGACAACTCTCCGGGGTGTTAGGCCGCCGTCCAGTACTGCCGCACAAAACATACGTTTCGGCCCCAACGTTGGAGGCCATCTTCAGTATAAAAGACTTGAGTATACTGAAGTCTTCACCAGTTAACTGGCAGTTCTTTTGCCACAGTACTGTGGTTAACTGCGGACGATTGTACCAGTTACTCGAGTCGTTTGCACTGGAGATGGCCTCCAACGTTGGGGCCGAACCGAAACTTCGTGTTATGCGGCATTAGTGGACTACGGCCTAACACCGCGGAGAGTTGTCGCCGGCCGTGACAGCTTAAGATACCATTAGATTTCTTCATGTCCCATTTTAATGGTGTATGAAGGTGAGGAAATGCTGCTCAGCCTATAGGCCCTGCCGTTCGAGGTTTACAAAGAGTGCAGTGCGAGCACACTAAGCATAAGCCCTCTATGTTACCTCTAGGCGTTTCTCATAAATACAAGCTATATTGTAATCTCGTAAGCTATTGTAATTTCTATTGGTGGCATCAATAGACTACTGTTTTCAAAAGTTCAACGGAACCCAAACAAGTCAACACCAAACTCACCAGACGACACAAAATCAAAGGATTTTCTCGTCCTTCGTCGAGGTAACCTTAGGATCCCGAATAAGACTTAATTAATTTTTATCAAAGTTTTAGTTGTTATTGTTATTGTTCTTTGCCACGTCCGTTTCTTTCTTCTTCTGTTTATTATATTGCTACATCTAACAATTCTTGTCCCCTGCACGGTTAGCATTTATTAAAGACCTCTCACCGTTTACCAGACGGAATACCTATCTTCTTGCTCTGCGTTTTGCATTCTTTCTTTGGAGGGAATGCACGGGTTTACAAGACTAAAGACCCAACACCAGAAAATTGAATGCATCGCTGTTTGTAGGCCATATATATATATATATATATATATATATATATATATATTGGACTACGTCATCGGAAGCAATCGTAAACTGAAATCGCTTTAAGGGACATATTTTATGTTACCCTCTGTCTGGGACTGAATCGCCAATAATAAGACTATTGGGAGTTTACCTTATGCGTTCATGTCATAAGTTTTTTAACCAATAAAGTCAGTACTGCAAAAAATTTTATACTCTTTGAACGTATGTTGCAATAAAGCTATCAAGTGGAAGCGACGACGTATTACGTTGAAAAATTTCTAATGGAGTCTGATGTTTGCTTTGAGATTATAAATTTAAAATAATTGTCTCATGTTTCACGTTTTTTGTAAATTATTGGACACGGAGGGGAATGAAAATGTTCTACATTAGACGTGTACGTATCTCGGAGTCTCACGGATCGTCGTATGGTACAGTGGAAACAAAATACAGACACCAATGAGTCTAATTAAAATACTAATTAAAATTAGCCTAATTGACTAAAATACTAATTACCCGCTTTAAGGAGTGACAAACAACAATGTGAAATCAGCAAGGTACCCATATAAAATAATTCAAGTTGAATTTGCCCACACGCAATAATAATGTCAACTATTACGAGTTCCGCACCAATTATAACTGAGTAATCACTTTCCTCAATCACTTGTGCTCACTGAATAAGTCACCAACAGTAAATAACTAACTAACTAAGCCTGCCGCTGTTGCTTATATAGATTCCCCAGGTGTTCCAGAAGAAGTTTCCTATATTTTTGCCCTCAGGCTGAGTAGGATCTGAGGAATATGGAGACGAAGATGGAGAAGCCTATGTAATGAAAGATCTGAATGGAGAAAAATTGTTGAAGAGGCTAAAACCCATATAGGGTTGCATTACCATTGGAAGAGGAAGATAAATTTATCCCATTAAATAAATTAAAATTTATACATTCATTTTGAATAAGAGATAACAAACTAAAGTTTGAAAATCTGTTTAAAATTTTATATTACTCTTTTAATGAAATTTACAAGGTCTAAAACTTTTAAATTGGTATCAAAAAGTTATATACTGATGTGGGCCCATAATACATTAGGGGCTAAGCTTATATCGAGGTGTTTTAGGAAGTAACGGGAATAATTACTTTCCTTTTGTCGACAAAAGTACTTGCTTTGAAAACATGTTTTAAAGTCAAAGTAAAGAAGACTACACATGAATATACACATGAAAATTTTTATTTTAGAAGTTACCCATGCATTTAGAATTCTAAAATATTTAGATCAAGTTTTTAACTCAGAAGTTTATTCTGAGAATAATATAGGCCTATTTTTACAACACACAAACTAACGTATACTAAGTTAAAAATTTGTGTTGAAATTGTTATTTTGTACTTTTGAAACGAAGTGAAGTTTAGGTAAAAGTGTTTACAAAAATTTCTTCTAAAATTAAATGTTTTGGAAAATATCTTGAAAAGACACATTTCAATGTCCACAACTTAATTCCAAAATATTTCCTAAAATATACATTTCTATTATTAAAATCTAATGTTACATATAATTAATGTAAATAAATTGAACAAAACAATAAAACAAAAAAATTCACATTTTATTTAAAACAATGAATATAAGAATAATTATACTACTTGATATGTAGTGCGTAAATGAGTTATCCAAACAGTTGTTGCAGAAAATACAAAACCAATTACGCAAACAAAATAAGTAAACGGTAAATAAGATTTTCTTTTATTTTCTTTCTTCGGTCTTGTAGAACATGACCTAACGTTTAGCACATAAAAGCCTCTTATTTCAGCAAATCTGTTTTTAGAAGTATAAATTTAACAGTAATTAAAACAATGTTACACATTTGTAGGTACTTAACACATGTTACTGGTAGTTTTACAGGTTACTGATTTCTTTGAACACTTTAATTACGAGAGAGTGTGACATTAATCCATATTTGTTTCCCTTAGCGTTGCAGTAGAAGTAACTGAAAGTCCAGTTAGCTCACTCTGTTAGTAAAACTTTAATACAAACTGTAAAGTAAAAACAGTCTTTGTTCCCTCTAGGAAAGTCATTTCTTATTCTTTATAACTTGTTGGGCAGTATATTGTTACTACCGTGTAACTGATCGTCGTATGGTACAGTGGAAAACAAAATACAAGACACCAATGAAGTCACTAATAAACAGCTTTATCACAAATAGCAGTTTATAATCAACTTGTACAATAATCCAAGTTAAACTTGTTCACATTCGAAAATAATGTCAACTAATAGAGTCCCGCACAATAATCACTTTTACTAATAGCCACTTGAAACGCACTTAGTAACTGACCGAAGTAGACTGACTGTCCGTGGCTGGATGCTTCTATTTATACCCGGTTAAAATACCAGAATAATCGGTAACTTTTGGATGACGTGTCGAGCAAACTACGAATTACAGGCGCTCTAGAATCCACTAGGAACCGTGCAAACTGTCCGGCCTTGAACGCAGTGCGCCGACCGGTACGGTCTGGAATAGGCTCGATTGTTGGTGCATGATAAGTGTGACGTAACTGTCTTTCATCTCAAAGTAGCAACAATATGTACGCACACTCACATTATAGCTGGGCTCTGCTGGAATAGCCGAGATACTTGTAGAACGTTCCGTATTACGTAACAATATTTTATGAACAATACTTGAATTTAATAAACAAACACTTGGTAAGGTCTGCAGATGATTTTATTTTCGTGACAATTGTTTCACCAGTTACGGAGCTTCAGACGTTGGATTTCAACTGACAGGTTCGAAATGTATGTTAAGGTTGGAATTAGTGTATGACAAAGGGGACATTGGAAAGTACCAGGTTAACGGTTCGAGAAAGGTGTTCCATTGTTGTCAACAAAAAGTACCGTTACCGGCTAATTATAAAACGTATACAATACATTTTTGTGTGAAGGAAAATTACAACAACTTGTTACTTAAAGTAATGGAAGTCTAAATATAAAATATTTACATGACATGTGATTAAAATAGGCCTACCTTACAATAAGCTTTAGTGTTTGGTTGACAGTAAAACAATATGAAGTTCTCAGTATATTGTAAACTATATATATAATATATATATATATATATATATATATATAACCATTATAGATAAAATAAAACAGATTTAAATTATTCATAAACAGAAATATTGTTTTAAACAAATATATAAAAACAATGTATAAATATTACAATTGAGAAAGATTGTGTGTATTAAACTAATACGAGAATAATGTATAGTACAATTGTATTAGTGTAAAATACACAACCTCCAACCCTCCCACGCCTAATATAATGTATTATGTTATATCACATGTCAGTTGAAATACAACCTCGTAAGCTGCCGTAACTGGTGAAACAATTGTCAGGAAAATACAAACATCTCTAGACCTTACCAAGTGTTAGTTTATTAAATTCAAGTATTAGTAAAATGTTCTACCAAGTGCCGAGTGACCATTCAATCAGTGTAATTTTATGAAACACATTCAGACATATGTACAAGGCAAAAATGCTTATTCGCGGTCTTTTTCATGACCTTACATAACAATTAATACTTGCCTACGAATGTTTTGTCTTATTTTCGTTTTCACTTAGTCAAGTTTCTACTGATTAATATTATACGTATGACATGTAAATACCTATTTTAATTTACATTTTTTACTTCCATTGTTCCTTAAGGAAATGGAAGTATGGTGATGGCAAAAAAAATCGTGTTCGAGATTATTTCAGATTCTGATTGTACTACACTCAAAACATGAAAAAAGTCGTTTTTCGAAAAGTGTCTGTGTGTCTGTGTGTCTGTCTGTCTGTGTGTCTGTAGATTTTTTTCTATGGCAAACGATAACAGCCGCAAATTCAAACAGAATCAAATTCTTTTGCATACAGCCCTGATTTGTAGAGTACTCACGACCTATTGTTTTTGGTGAAGATCGGTTGAGGGAAAGGGGTAGTTTACCTGGAACGGTTTTTTTTTAACAAGGGTAATTTTTTTTTTGGCAAACGATAACAGCCGCAAATTCAAACAGAATCAAATAATGTTTCGCATACAGCCCTGAATTGTAGAGTTCTCAAGACCTATTGTTTTGGTGAAGATCGGTTAAGGGAAAGGGGTAGTTTACCTGCAACGTTTTATGTTTTAACAAGGGTATTTTCTATGGCAAACGATGACAGCCGCAAATTCAAACAGAATCAAAAGATTATTTGCATACATACAGCCCTAAATTGTAGAGAACTCAAGGCCTTGTGATTTTGGTGAAGATCGGTTAAGTGGAAGGGGTAGTTTACCTGCAACCTTTTACGTTTTAACAACAGTAAAGTACTTGAAAATTCATTTAAACTTTTTCAAACAATGGTAATTGTTAAAAATAAAATAATTTTGTTGCCAGACAATAAAATTATAATTTTTTCATTTTAATGTAAATCATGTATTTGAGAAAATATATAGTTCGTGGCAGGCAAGCATATCTCAGTTATGTAATGTTTACGTTTCCATTTTATTATTATGACTACCGCAATAAAAAGGCAGGAAGACACACACACACACACACACACACACACACACACACACACACACACACACACACACACACACACACACACACACACACACACACACACACACACACACACACACACACACACACACACACACACACACACACACACACACACACACACACACACACACACACACACACACACACACACACACACACACACACACACACACACACACACACACACACACACACACACACACACACACACACACACACACACAAAATTTGCGTTATTTCTGGCCTCACTCATGTTTATTTTCTTACATTTGCATGCTTTTTAAATGGAAAGTGCCGAAACCCATACCAATATAACGCGTGCAAGCCGAAAAAGTGTCCAGCGTGGATAGCGATTTGCTTCCTGTGGATCGCTGGGCAGTGTAACTGCACGTGTTTACAGAGGAACGATTCATAGACAGACTTTTCGTCTTTAGGGAATGAACCCTCTGCAAGATGCTGAGGATCCGTGAGTGACTTCGGAGCGCTCCTTCTTTTCCGCGTGTTTGTTCTGTGAAACGTACACTGTAGATTCGCAGCTTTACTCTAAGCAACGCTCAATAGGAAATGTTGAAAATTTTTGTCCACGGTGTACCCTCATACACACTAAACCTCCTCTGATGCTTTAATTACGGACATCATAATATTAAAACTTTGGAAACTTGAGCACTACTTAATGGAGATCAATCATTAACTTATACAACCCATTAATTTTATGCATATTTTTTATATATTTGTGTACAACGTTATCGGCAACAAAGAAGTAGTTTTTGTTAAAATTCCTTCCCGGGATATTTGGCCGTAGTCCAATGTTTTCTACAAAACCAGACGTTTCGGCAATGCCATCGACTTTCATCATCAGTGAAAATCGAGTGCGATAACGTGAGGTGGTATACGTTAGTGACCACAGTACTGTGGTTAAGGCTGAAGCAGTAAGTAGAAAGAAGTAGTTTCTATGGTAATATTTCATTTCGAAAATGATTTTAAATATAAATCTTAGAACATGGAAGTCATGTATGGTTCTCCATACCGATATCTGTAGTATTAAATAGAAATTGGTTTTGATACTTACCCATCCCTCTGCATTGCATAACAACTCCTTTGATTCAGTTACACTAAACGCTTTATTTGTGTGGTCTCGATTGCTTCGTGATTCGATTAATATAATTTTCACTATCTCTGGTACTGCGTCTGTCATTTAAGATTAAAATGATTGTCAATTTCACGGTATTTACGGCATAAAATGTTGCAAAAACGTTTTCGAATTGATTTATGAACTTGAGCAGACTTTCACTAAATCGCTCTGTGTTAAACAGAAAGGCAAGCTTCTCCGTATTTTCCTTCGTACTAATGTCTGTTGTGTATATGTGTGTGTGGGGGGTGGACGGTACTCTGCTGTGCTTGAGGTTTTTATGTAAAATAAAATATGGAATTTACAAACTTCAATAGCTACAAGACAAGTGAATAGTCTCCTGAGTATGTCCACGCAATTAAAACAAACAAAGTTGTGTATAAGACCATAATCAAGAGCATAAGGTTAAATATATAAAGAAAAGTTTTTTTATGAAAACTAAGCCAAAGAAATAAATTAAGAATATGAGCTACAATATCGTGGCTTGGACAATGTTATAAATCAACTTTTGTAGAAATAAGAAAGGTAGGTTTATTTTTAATAAAGCAGAAATGGAAGCTGACTTTTATGTAGTTACGACGGTTGCATGGATCGTCGTGTTTAAACAGTGGAAACAGAAAAATTAAACATTAGAAAAATCGTTACTTACAACTGTAATTAGAGTTTCAAAAAGACAGTTTACCAAGGCATTGACATACAACAATTCTTTAAGCTTACAATTGTTCAGCACACTACTGTAACACACAGTAAATATCATCTACTGTAATATTTAATAATTTCATTTTACACTCATTTAGAAATACAAGTCACTAATTACAGAAAGCCATACACAATAATTTACAATGATCGCTTTACACTAACCGTTTTAAAACACGCGCACAACAAAAACCCAACACGCTATCGTTCGCTTTGAAATCTCAGACCGACTTGCTGCTTCCGAAACGTGCTTTTGTACATCGTCTATATGGTGTAGTAAATGACAAGATTTACCTGGATGCCGATAGAATAATCGACAAACGTCTAAAAGTCACGTCTGGAAAGGTCGAGAGCACTGCGTAATTCTGCTGCCTACACAAATCGTGCAAGTTGTCAGGCATGTTATCTATCTTCTCAGCGTGGCAATATCTTATTTAAAAAAAACCAAAAAGATTAAATTATTCTTGAGATGCACGCATAAATGAAAAAGGAAATCTTAAAATCTCCTGAAAAATTACGTGAATGATGCAACGAATGCAAGGGTCAAGCTGTTTGTATCAACGTCAATGGAACTAAACACGTCTCTAAATTAGAAAAGCATACTAACTTCCTAGTAATTAATTTCTTAGATAATAGTGAAGACATTTGCAGAGTAGAAAGGCATAAGTTGTTAGACTTACCCGTCAGGTTCAACGAATAATGTGTACTCTGTATTATCTGTATTGTAATGTCTGTGTTATCTGTTCTGTCATCTGTATCTTTGTGTTCATGTCAACATTAAGTGTTAATGTCAACCAGTATATCTGCCTTTTAGGGCCAGTGTTTAAAATTTTGAATTCATTGTGTAATACCAGCAGGAACTGGAAGTGACTTTTGTTCATTTGTTTACATGTTTTTCCCATTTAGTCCCACACACATACAATATGTGTATCTGTTTAATTTCATTATCATCATCATCATCATCATCTTCACGGATTAAACCAAGGATGGTTTGTTCCGGTCTCAAATAGGCAAAGATTAGAGCTGGTCGCTCCAGCCCTTCCTCGGACGTCCCACACCTCTCCGTCCCATCGGCTTATAGTTCCAGATCTTATTGATTTTGGTGAAGATCGGTTAAGGGACAGGGGTAGTTTACCAGCAACATTTTACGTTTTAACAAGAGTAATGTACGTAATTTTGATAAATAAAGTATCCTGAAAAGAAGGTCGTAATAATCCACTATAAAAAGGCAGATGAAATATCTGTAAATGAAAAGGTAGCTGAAGAGGGAGGGGGTAATTTTATAAAAATAAATATGATAGTTGTAGGGGGGGGTGTAATTTTTTTTATGTATCGGCAATAAAGAAGTAGTTTTAATGGAAATATTTCATTTCAATTTGTCAAACTTGTCAAATTTTTTAATTTATATTTAAATTATTTTAAATATAAATCTTAGAACATGGAAGTCATGTTTGGTTCTCCATACCGATTTTTAAGTTATAAATTTGTAATGTCGTGTAATATTTTGTCCTTTTATTTCTTTGTGAAGCAATCAAATTGGTTTATCATTTTCTTTGCTTTGTGTATTCGTTTGGGAACATAAATAAATCTAATCTGGACAGAAATTTTAGAGCACCGTTTTAATAAAAAGTGATTTCTAATAGCATTTTGTGAAAGCGGACAGCATTAAGCGTCTGCATTGTAGACTATTAAATTATCTATACATACAGTTAACTGAATTTACTGAGGTACTAAGAAAATGTCAAGGGCTGTCTGTTACAAAATATAATTTACATTGCTTTTAACCGTTTGGGTAAACGGCAAATGTTCCGACGTATTCAAACTGTATACGTCGGCGAATGTTTCGACGTATTTTAGTCTTTTAATGCTTCATAGAAAAAAGTTAGAATTCCACAGATATGACTGTACTAGCTTTTAAAGCAGAGCTTATGGAACTGAATTCTATCTGTCTACTTTAATCTAATTTGACTGGATAGCGTGCTCTGCTGCTGGTTTTATTACAAACTAGGTTGTTCGTTTCTGAGTGTCTTATTAATGCTATGCATTTTATGATTTATTCATAAATTCTTGCCAGGGTCTATTAACCCTACAGTACATTTGCAATATGTTTAAAAATTGTTGGTTTTATATAACGAAAAAAACGAATACCGCCCAGCGTTTGTTATCTGTGAATTTCTGAAAACGAGAAATTATTTTGTTTACGTATCCGTGGTTACATAGCATGGAACAATACCAATTGTTAATATTTTACTGAATTTTTTTTTAGTTTTCGGTCGAATAAATTTATAACAGCAATACAAAAATATCGGTATGGAGAACCATACATGACTTCCATATTCTAAGATTTATATTTAAAATCATTTTCAGCCAAACAGCCAGGGAAGGAATTTTAACAAAAAATTACTTCTTTGTTGCCAATAACGTAGTACACATATAAAAAAAAATTATCCCCTCCCCCTTCAACTATAATTTTGATTTATAGAAAATTACCCCCAGCCCGTTCAACTAGCCTCTTCATTTATAGATATTTCATCTACGTTTCTACAGTGGATTATTAAGATCTTATCAGGATACTTTATCAAAATTAAGTACTTTACTCATGTTACAACAAAAAATGTTTCAGGTAAACTGCCCTTTCCCCGTAACCGATCTTCACCAAAATCAACAGACATTGAGTTCTCTATAGCTCAGGCACATATGTAAAAAATTATTTGATTCTGTTTGAATTTACGGCAGTTATGGTTCGTCATATAAAAAATTACCCATGTTAAAACATAAAACATGAGATTTATAAAACATATCTAAGATTTATATTTAAAATCATTTTTGAAATAAAATATTTTCATAGAACCTACTAACGCTGGGGAAATCTGAGGAGCCAATCAGAGTTGGGTCTACCTGTCACTCTGCTGAATTTGGTGGAAAGCCCTGTCACTGTCGTCAAAGTATCAGCCTTGACAGGGTCCTCTTTTTCTGCAAAATGGGAGAGGCTTGAGATGGAATGAGTGACATGGTCCCCACCTCAATGAAGAACCCATTGTTTTATAAAAATATATTTAAATTTTGAAAACTGAAAATTCTTTTCTTGTTGTAAATATTTATATTTTATAATCAAAATGACTTTATTTTTGTTACCTGGCAACAAAATTATTTTATTTTCAACAATTACCATTGTTTCAAAAGTTTAAATAATTTTTCAAGTACTTTACTCTTGTTAAAACGTAAAAGGTTGCAGGTAAACTACCCCTTCCACTTAACCGATCTTCACCAAAATCTAAAGACCTTGAGTACTCTACAATTCACTGACGTATGCAAAAAATTATTTGATTCTGTTTGAATTTGCGGCTGTTATCGTTTGCCATAGAAAATACGCTTGATAAAAAAACGTTGCAGGTAAACTACCCCTTCCCCTCAACCGATCTTCACCAAAAACAACAGGTCTTGAGGACTCTACAAATCAGGGCTGTATGCAAATAATCTTTTGATTCTGTTTGAATTTGCGGCTGTTATCGTTTGCCATAGGAAATACCCTTGTTAAAACATAAAACGTTACAGGTAAACTACCCCTTTCCCTTAACCGATCTTCACCAAAAACAATAGGTCTTGAGAACTCTACAATTCAGGGCTGTATGCGAAACATTATTTGATTCTGTTTGAATTTGCGGCTGTTATCGTTTGCAAAAAAAAAAATTTCCCTTGATAAAAAAAAACCGTTGCAGGTAAACTACCCCTTTCCCTCAACCGATCTTCACCAAAAACAATAGGTCGTGAGTACTCTACAAATCAGGGCTGTATGCAAAAAATTATTTGATTCTGTTTGAATTTGCGGCAGTTATCGTTTGCCATAGAAAAAAATCTACAGACAGACACATAGACAGACAGACAGACACACACACAGACACACACACAGACACTTTTCGGAAAACGACTTTTTTTCATGTTTTGAGTGTAGTAGAATCAGAATCTGCAATAATCTCGAACACGATTTTTTTTGCCATCACCATACTTCCATTCCTTAAGGAATATGGAAGTAAAATCATCCACTTCAACTACCCTTTTCATTTATAGATATTTCATCTACTTTCTACAGTGGATTATTATGACCTCCTTTTCGGGATACTTTATTTATTAAAATTTAAGTATTTTACTCTTGTTAAAGCGTAGAACGTTACAGGTAAACTGCCCCTTCCCCTTAACCGATCTTCACCAAAATCAGTAGGTCTTCAGTACTCTACATCTCGGGGACATATGAAAAAAATTATTTGATTATACTGCAAAAAAAATATCTGATTTGAATTTGCAACAGTTATCGTTCGCCATAGAAAAAATTCTATAGACAGACAATTTTCGGAATATAATTTTTCTTCCTTGAGAGTAGTGCAGTCAGAATCTGCCTTAATCCCGAACACGATTTTTCTCTCCTAGACGGGCAGATGCAGTGTCTCGGTCAAGGCCGTGCAGAAAAGTACCTTCTAGACTGTTTTAGTTAGTTTTAGTTGCAAATTATGCTGGCACGGCTCTAAAAGAATAGGAAATTATTCTGGAAAACCTGCGGACCTATATAAGCACATAGGCAACAGCGGCCGTCTTAGAAGTAATTACACATGGCGAGATTGTAGAATGCGGATCAAGTGATTATTGTATTATAAATAGTCCGGAACTCTTAATAAAACAGTGAGAAAACTCTGCAGTTGCGAAGAGATTACTGATAATGTACTGATAATTTTGATTGTTGCATCTATTGTTTTTTGAGGAACAAAAAGAATAATTAGTAGCAAAATATTCTGAGAATTATTTACACAGAACAATTCATAGAACATACTGTGTGTTGTGAAATCGCATAATAGATTTTTGTCTTTGCGAAGGAGTAATAACATGTTATCAGTGTGATCTGTCATGAATTCTAGTAAAATTTATGGTTGATTTCTCCTCTTGTGTTTAATTTGATTCCATGACACTAACGATCCCTATCAATGTAACAGTAGAATAATAACCAACCTGATTAATATATGCTTCTATAGTCAGAGCTGGACAGAAAACAATATAGAGTAGCCTAACTACTAATGTAAGCGTGGTGATGGCCGCTTAATGTAAAGTGATGACTTATCAAGTAACAAAAAAAACCTATTTGAGTATGTTTCTAATCTAAAGAGAAGCTAGAAGGCGAGAAAACTGTGATCAGGAATTTTCTACAGAGCGATGTGCAATAGTTTTGTTTTCTGTTTGCATATATAACCACTAA